>MUZC01000076.1:771290-784195 GCA_002072015.1 Radix auricularia | reverse complement strand
GAATGCTGCTTGACGTTGATTAATTTTATTTTTAGATAGTTTTGATTTTATAAAGTTTAATTTGGACTTGTATTTAAACATCAGTAAGGTGGGACATTATGATAGATACATTATTGTGGTTTAGTTTCATGTTTAGTTTAGTTTCGCCCGGCATAACTGTAGTGTGGGGTCAGGGTACGAGACATTATTGTAGTTTTGTATTATATAGTGTGGTATCATGGTACGAAACATAATTGTAGTGTGGTATCATGGTACGAAACATAATTGTAGTGTGGTATCATGGTACGAAACATTATTGTAGTGTGGTATCATGGTACGAAACATAATTGTAGTGTGGTATCATGGTACGAAAAATAATTGTAGTGTGGTATCATGGTACGAAACATTATTGTAGTGTGGTATCATGGTAGGAAACATAATTGTAGTGTGGTATCATGGTACGAAACATAATTGTAGTGTGGTATCATGGTACGAAACATAATTGTAGTGTGGTATCATGGTACGAAACATAATTGTATTGTAGTATTATATAGTGTGGTATCATGGTACGAAACATAATTGTATTGTGGTATTATATAGTGTGGTATCATGGTACGAAACATAATTGTAGTGTGGTATTATATAGTGGTATTATATAGTGTGGTATCATGGTACGAAACATAATTGTAGTGTGGTATTATATAGTGTGGTATCATGGTACGAAACATAATTGTATTGTGGTATGATGGTACGAAACATTATTTATTGTGGTATCGCAGTAAAAAAAATAGTGTTGTCTTTCTCTTTCTGTGCCGTCTGACTATAGACTTCTCTTAAAAGTCGAAGTATTCCAACTATACTAAGACCTTCAAGACTGCACTAAAGACACATCTCGTAAAACATTACTCTCAAAATCAATTAAACAACATTTCTTTTAAAGATAAACGTAGCTTTTGTGTATCGTACTGGTATTCATGTTGTTGTTAGGATATGAGTGTTGTTTTTTAATGCATTGAATCTTATCTGTATGATATTATGTTTATGTAAAGCGCCGTGAGCCCGGTTTCTTACTGAAGTACGGCGCTATATATATATAAATTATCGATCATTTTTTAAAAGTATTATCACAGTATTAAAGTAGTGTGGTATCATTGTATGGGATGTAATGTGGTATTACGGTAGGAGACATTGTTGTAGTGTGGTATAACGGTAGGAGACATTGTTGTAGTGTGGTATTACGGTAGGAGAAATTGTTGTAGTGTGATATCATAGTGTGATATGATATTATGTGGTATCATGCCACTGTGGTAATGTGGCATCATGGTTTCCTGTGTAACCCTGTCCTATTCTGGCTTCGTGTGCTCGTGATGGCCCCGTCTTTATTCAATCAATGGCCGTTTCATGAATAAGTAACAGGCGTGAGGTATTGTACATTTTTAATCCGATGGTAAGTGCATGTGAGGAGGCCGGGCCGAGGGCCGAGCTCTCTATTGATAACTGTGTGTGCTCAGCAGATAAAGGGAGAGAGCCCTTGCAGAGCAATGTAGACATCTCGCGCTCTCGTTTATTCTCTTCTCCTGAATGGACTGAAAATGCAATTTACTGCTGAAAGCTGAATAAATTTGATCCCCGGCTTTGAAGAGCATTGTAATAATACGCGACGCTTTTTTTTTATAGGCTTTAACGAAAATAATTGTGTTTGAGAATGATTTTTTAAAGGGGGGGGGGGGCAAAAAGGGGGAGTAAGGCAGTAGGGGTTTAAAAAAAATATGTCTGGCTTCGTGTCTGTCGGCCCTTTTGGGACGTCTAAGTTCCGTTAAGGAACATGGTTAGAGAGTTTAATTTTTAGCACAGTTTTTTAAACGTACGCCTTTAGGAGTGCTGCGTGTCGGTCACTTCCGATGACTGCCTGATTTCCTCTGCAAAAACATGTTTAATGAAACATTAAGATGTCGTTATTTGCGCCTGTTGATATCAAACTAACAGTCCTATCGTCAACTTTTGGACAATCCACGGGAAATTCCCATGTTACAAGTTCAAGCGTTAGTAGGGCATTGTTTTTTTTTAACCACCATCTCTGTTAGCGAAGTAGATTAAGCAGAGGCAAAACGGTTCCTAGGTCACCGATGACGCATGAGATTCCTCAGCATCTTGGTTCGAGGAAGGTTAGCGGACGTATGACTCCTAGACTCCTAGGACCACTCAATGGTTTGGTTTTTTAAAAAAGATATTGCACCTTAATTAAACCAGATGACACGCCAAAAAGAATCGTGGGTCATCGGACTTGGTGACTTCAACCCAAGTCACGCCTCTGAATTAACAATACTTTGAGACCTTGTGAGTTCTTAGACCACGAAACGTTTTGAGGAACATTACACTTAAGCCAGATGACATCTCTAAACGATTGACGGTCTGTGAGACCTTATGACTTCTTGAATCACAAAACATTAGTAGAAAAAAAGTAGGCCTCAACCCGGATGACGGCTTTGTAGCAATGATGTTTTGAGGATCGGTGGCGCCTGTAAACTCAACGTCTCAAAAGCTATGATGTTTTGAGGACCGGTGGCGCCTGTAAACTCAACGTCTCAAAAGCTATGATGTTTTGAGGACCGGTGGCGCCTGTAAACTCAACGTCTCAAAAGCTATGATGTTTTGAGGACCGGTGGCGCCTGTAAACTCAACGTCTCAAAAGCTATGATGTTTTCAGATCACACATTGCGACTAACGACTTGTCGAGACTTGGAGACTTTATGACAAAGTGCAGCTTGGAGACAGGGTGGCATCCTTGGCCTACAATTTCATCAATGGCGGATGTGTTCTAGATTACCTCGACCTTCGTGCATCCTCTGAAAGTCCCCTTTAGCTTCTATTTAACATTTGAGGTCATGATTTCTTCCTCATAACTGAGCTTGGACCCCTCCCCCACGCCGCTTTTCTGCACTCCCCCCCCCACACACACACACCACAATGACACACACTCACACACAAACATACAAACACATCCATAATACACAAATCAAGGACGGCCGGCTCCGCCTGTGCTCGTGGACTAACCCACCAGTTGTGACCCGAGCTTACCGCGAGACGTCCGTGTTTATTAGGCCGGCTTATCTGTATCCCATCTGTCAGAAGGCTGGCCGGGAGGTTAAGGCGGTGCCAATCAGGGCCAACGTTGCCGAGGGGCAATCTGACAGACTCCATCGGTCTCCTGGCTCTTCTTAAAATGTTAGGTCTGTAGGTCCTCCCCCCCCCCACTCCAAATCAGAGAGAGAGAGATAGAGAAAGTGGACATCTCCCCACCCCTCACCAACCCGGTTCAACTCACTCAGCAAAGGAGGGAAATGAAGCGTGGATAGGTCAATATCCATACACTACAAGGGGGGAAAAACTATAATGATAAAAATCAAAACCGCGGATGAAATCAGAATCAGAAGGGAAATCGTCCTAGAGTTCAAGTATTGATTTATTACACGACATTTCCGGAAGCTCGCCTTCACTTCCCGAGCAGCGTGTTTAGAGGGAGTCTCGGTGCTGTTGTGTGTGTGAGTGTGCGGATTGTTTTGGTTTTGTTATTTTGTTTTTTGTGAGTGTATTTTCTTCTTTTTTTTTTTTTAAATAATGTTTTAGCATTGAAAGACAATACCTTGCCTTGGAGAAGTGGACTCGTCTGAGCGCAAAGAAACATTTCCGCTGTGACACTCGCTCGTGAAGGCAATTACGTTCGTCTCGAGGAGGAGGAGAGGAAAGAATAAAATAATGTGTGTAGTAAATTCTGTTTAAAAAGTTGTGTGGGGTTTTTTTTCCTTTTAATTCCTAGCTGAACAATTTTTTTTTAAAAAAAGCTGCTTTGATTAAATTGGTTCATCATTTCCAATGATTGCGCGACCCATTACCTTCTGTTGTTACAAGACTCACAACTGACAAACTTAATTCATGGCGAGGTATCGATCCTTCCCCCCGCCCGAGTCTTTAATTTTTGTCTCGCCTATTCAGCATAAAATACCTAACAACCGCGAGCTCTGATCGTCCTCGCCGATACCGGTGCATTATTCGATCCCCGAGCGTTTATGTCATTGCTGTGATTGATCCATCTCGAGCCGCGGCCGATGTGTTGGAGCTTACCGACATCGGGTGGCGGTGCCCTGGTGGAGCACAGGTGGAGGGAGCGGTGGTGGTGGGTGGGGGTGGGTGGTAAGGGAGTCAGGGGCGGAACAAAGGACCTTGGTGAATGTGTTTGAGATTATCACAACGACCCGGTGGTGAAGGGATCCGCCTTTATTGGGCGCCATTTAATTTGCGCTTTGTTTATTTAGTTATAAAAATGAGACAGTAGAAATCGTCATTTCTCGCGCCGAATAACGTATTACCTCTTTACGTTAAGCTTATTTATAGTCCAGATTTACGTAAAATATTTTTTACACTACACCATAAATGAAGAAGTTGCTATATGTTAGAAAAAAAAAAGATTAGCATAAAAATATCTTTAAAAGTTGCAAACAATTTTCAGCCTTGGTCAAGTCCACTAAGCAGATTCATATTAACTTAGACTTATAATAATATATTTTAAAGATATGTCCTAAAAATGTTCCTTTTAAGCTGTGCGGCTGTGCAGATATCAGAGCCCGCGCAGCAGGTTAGAATTACCGCACAGCAAATTTAGTGAAAATTGCATAAAAATGGATGACGTGCAGCTTTGCACTGGAGTGTTTTTTTTTAATTACTATTTTTTTTTTTTTACTTTGCACCCAGGCCAACGAATCTTAGAGGGAACATTGGTCCAAACAGAATATCCGGACACTGGATTAATATCTCAATGAAATAGCTCCAACTGAATACCCCGGATGTTTCTTTTGATATATTTCCGCCACGAACTGACTTGGCTATTTCAGCGCGTACTCAATCTAAAAGTTGCAGTTGCTTTTTTTTTTAAATATATGTTTTGGCGGATGAGTGTGTTTGGGGTGGTGGCCTAGAGCCAGATGTCCAAACATCAGGCGATGACCGCAGCTCATAATCCATGGGGAATATTAGATTCGTACCCTTTGACCAAGCAATGAGGTCAAGATATTGTAACCATCGGCCAGACGATGACCCAGAATTAAACCATAGTTATACCATGTCACAATGTCACCATGTCACCTTAAGGCGCGCTAAACAAACTTTCCCTTTTTCTCCACCTCTGCGATTTGCCAGGTTCCAGGTTCCTGTGCAGCGTGCTGGTCGCCCCGGTCAAGAACGAGACGAGTGACATCATCATGTTCATCATCAACTACGAGGACATCACGGAGACTGCCACGAAGAACGAGCTGAAAAAGTTCACGAACAGTGAGTACCTCCTCCTCCATGCAGTCACCAGCGTGTCGTGTTTTTAAACACACGCAACGCTTTTTGTTTCTGGTCCATGTTTTATTTTAATTTTTCCTTGTAAGCTTAATCTCGCAAGAGTCAGTTTGCCACATTGGCGTTTTGAGGCGCCATTCTTGTGATTTCTTAAAAAACGAATCATTCTTTTTTAAAATTTATGTTTTTGATTCCTTTTATTTAAGGGATGAGCAACGCAAGAAACAGTTTTCAGAGCTTGATTAAACGGAATATACTTAAAACAAAATATAGCTGCGTTTTAACCTTAAACCTTCTTTCTGAACATTTCACAACATTTTTTAAAAAAAATTGTAACAGTAGAATACAAGAAGTGTACAGAATTAATTTTTTAAAATTATTATAAGAACTTTAGATATATCTCTATGTATATGTTTGACTTACATGGAAAATAAAACAAGAGCATAAACACACCACACATGCCAAACGACGGAGTAAGGATACATACTTCCCATTGGTCCATGTACGGACGACGACTGATAGCGCGTGCATGAATAAAAATGACCCAGACACACAAACTCACGCGAAAGATCTAATGCAAATGGCATGTTAATGGACTGGTCATTCCCTGCATTATTCAACATCCTGACCAACTGAGTCTGTGTCCATAGCAGTAGTCGCACCGTGGGCTGACCAGCGATGTCAACCATCACGTGGCTCTGTTTACGTCAGTAGAATTCCCCCACTACCTACCCCCCATCACTTGTCGTCACCATTTCATCACCGCCTGTTCACATGTGAAAACTTAAAGCCAAGGCAGTGTTGTCAAAATGGAAGAGAAAAAAAATGTCATCTCATCACCGCCTGTTCACGTCACTAGACTTTTTGCGATAGTTCTTGTCTAGTCGTTATAGTGCACACAGTCTGTTTATGCATTTTATTTCTATGTTATGTTATGTACAGAAGAAGAAAAAACTTTATATCACTTTACATGAAATTAACATACTTTTAATAAAAAATTATAAGTTATAATAATACATATATTAAATGTTATTTAGTAACATTTTTGGATCACTTTTCCAGCATATTTTGCACAAGGCCGATAATGTATGAAATTTTTCATTCTTTTCATTTAAAATAAAATGATAGTTTAATAAGAATCGGAAATCGCCAACTTTAATCTAATGTTTACCTTAAAAAAGAAATATGGCATGGCCATAATAATTATAAGTTTTATGAACTTTTTAAACGGTGTTAATTTATTGTATTGACAGGCTTTATCGCATTTCTCATTTCATCTTCTTTGTCTTTATTCGCCTTTCAAAATTTCAAAATGTTGGTTCTCAGGTACACTGAACATGGCTTCAATGGGTCATCGTGTCCCGAGTGGTCAGTGGTCTGTAGCTCCAGCTGTTGGGGGGAGGCTAAGCCATTCACGTCCACCATACGGTTGGCGATGTCCGGTCGCGATGACGACCACTGAAGTATCTCCTCCGATGTAGGAATTAGACCTCAACAGCTGGACTCTGTCCATCTTGTCACTCACCAGACACACACCCAACATGTCCGGCTCATGCTTCGTTGTGCACTTTCAATATTTTCTAGAATGTTTTTTTTATTCTTTTGAACAGAGGCTCGCGTAATCACGCAGTCTCACAGGGGAAAATATCCTATTATGCAGCTGAGGCAGGAACTTCGTCAGTAGGAACAAAAATGTAAAACCCTAGAATTATTGAAACGCATTAATCGAATCTAAAGATATAATCATAATCGATTAAGAAAGCTTGGCATCACCCGATTTCTAATAAATGAAGCAGATGTTTCTGACTGAAACCACAAAGTCAAAAATATTTAAATCCTTACAGAGTGTAAAACCAACACGGCTATTCTCTTCTTATACTCGTGAAAAAATATCTTAGGTTAATTTTTAACAGTTTCAATCAGCAGTGCCAGAAGAACCGGCCGGGAAGCAAACTATTTTTTTAAAATGTATAACTATTTATTCTAAAATAAACGGAATCCAAAGGTGTCCGAGTGCTGGCAATTTTTTAGATCCCCAAAAAACTTTTTAAAAGTCAAATTGGAGTCGAAAGTTTGTTGTGGAGTTGAAAGTGTAGCGCTGCCTTCAACTAACGGGACGATGGGAACAGTAAGTGCCTCTACAAAATGTTTCTTTTTTGTTGTTTTATGTCTTCTTTGAGTATTTGAACATTGCATTTTTCACCACAGATCGGCATCGCAGCTTTAAGCTGCGGCTGCCCTCGATTAGAAGAGACATTCGGACCCGCGTCAAGGCCTCGGGCGACCGCACGCCGCAGCAGCAGCCGAGAGACCCCGAGAACCCGCAGCAGGGGGAGGAGGCCGTCCCCCTCAACAGCATGGGCCAGGGGGTCGGGTCCGAGGACTACACCGGGGCCGGGGAGGCAGGGGCGTCGCACTCCCGCCTGGCCCACGGCAGTGTCACTGAGGAGGAGGAGAGAGGGGAGTCCAGGAGAGGAGGAGGAGGCCGCAGGGACAACGAAACCAGAGGCGACGAGAGGGACATGTTAATTTCTATGCTCAGAGACGGCGCGGATGTTGACAGGGGGGACCACCGGGATGGAGGGGGAGGTGAGACGGCATCTCTGAGTCATTTAGATTTAGGTAAGCGACACTGACTGCCTCGAAACGAAAACAAAAGAAAGATTATTGTTTTCATGCTTTAGTTTCTTGTTATTTTTTAAAAATGACTTTTTAAAATGATTTATTTTATTTTGCTCGCTCCTCCACAAACCACGCAGTGGTGGGCAGTGGGGATTTCAAAGTATGCTTCTAAGGTCGCTTCCCCCTCTTCCGCCCAATAGCCTCGATTTCAGCGACTTCTGCAAAGAGTTTACTCATGCGCAGCCCGCTCCTGTTTGGCAGTGTACTGGACTGTCCATCATTTTGTGTTTTTCTTTAAATCTTGGTCGTTGTATCTCAAGTGTTAAAAGTGTCTTTGGTATCAATGTCAACGGCGTTGTGACTTTGTTGTGTTTGGGTATACTTAAAAACACCAGCACTCGCGAAGAACGCAGCGATTCCCAAACTCTTTTATGTGGTTTATTAACGTTGCCGCCCCCCCCCCCCCGGGGGATTCGGTGTTACGGATAATTGAAATTGGTTATTAATTCAAATTACTTTTTTAAAAACTTAATTTCTTCTTTAAGTTTTTTCTTTCTTCAGAGCATTCATAAAAAATATTTTAAATAATTTAAAAAGAAAAAAAAAGAGATTTGGGAATCGCACCATTTATGATTTGAATGATTCGTTGTTTGCTATGTTCGATGTATGCCACAGCTGCCTGAAAATAGTGTTATGTTGCCAAATTGTTGTCAGTAGAAGTAGTAATGTTTAGCTGACCTTTTGACCTCTTGACATTGATTGTAGTTTGTCGATTCAATGACCAGGTGTGAAACTAACGAATCTCATTTCTACTAGTGTGTGCAACCTTGACAACTCAAACAGACCATACTGTCAACTTATAAAGACAATCCTGTCCTTTAACACAGACCATCATGTCCATTAACACAGACCATCAAGTCCATTAACACAGACCATCATGTCCATTAACACAGACCATCAAGTCCATTAACACAGACCATCATGTCCATTAACACAGACCATCGTGTCCATTAACACAGACCATCGTGTCCATTAAAACAGACCATCGTGTCCATTAACACAGACCATCGTGTCCATTAAAACAGACCATCATGTCCATTAAAACAGACCATTATGTCCATTAACACAGACCATCATGTCCATTAACACAGACAAACATGTCAATTAAAACAGTCCATCATGTTAGCTAGCACAGACCATCGTGTACATTAACACAGACCATCATGTCCATTAACACAGGCCAACACGTCCATTAAAACAGACCATCGTCCATCGTGTCCATTAAAACAGACCATCATGTCCATTAAAACAGACCATCGTGTCCATTAAAACAGACCATCATATCCATTAAAACAGACCATCATGTCCATTAACACAGACCATCGTGTCCATTAACACAGACCATCGTGTCAATTAAAACAGACCATCGTGTCCATTAAAACAGACCATCATGTCCATTAACACAGACCATCGTGTCCATTAAAACAGACCATCGTGACCATTAAAACAGACCATCATGTCCATTAACACAGACCATCGTGTCCATTAACACAGACCATCGTGTCCATTAAAACAGACCATCATGTCCATTAACACAGACCATCATGCCCATTAACACAGACCATCATGTCCATTAACACAGACCATCGTGTCCATTAAAACAGACCATCGTGTCCATTAAAACAGACCATCGTGTCCATTAACACAGACCATCGTGTCCATTAAAACAGACCATCATGTTAGCTAGCACAGACCATCGTGTCCATTAACACAGACCATCATGTCCATTAACACAGGCCAACATGTCCATTAAAACAGACCATCGTGTCCATTAAAAAATACCATCATGTCCATTAAAACAGACCATCATGTCCATTAAAACAGACCATCATGTCCATTAACACAGACCATCGTGTCCATTAACACAGACCATCAAGTCCATTAAAACAGACCATCATGTCCATTAACACAGACCATCGTGTCCATTAAAACAGACCATCATGTCCATTAAAACAGACCATCGTGTCCATTAAAACAGACCATCATGTCCATTAAAACAGACCATCGTGTCCATTAACACAGACCAACATGTCCATTAAAACAGACCATCGTGTCCATTAAAACAGACCATCATGTCCATTAACACAGACCATCATGTCCATTAAAACAGACCATCATGTCCATTAACACAGACCATCATGTCCATTAAAACAGACCATCGTGCCCATTAACACAGACCAACATGTCCATTAAAACAGACCATCGTGTCCATTAAAACAGACCATCATGTCCATTAACACAGACCATCATGTCCATTAAAACAGACCCCATCATGTCCATTAACACAGACCATCATGTCCATTAAAACAGACCATCATGTCCATTAAAACAGACCATCGTGCCCATTAAAACAGACCATCATGTCCATTAAAACAGACCATCGTGTCCATTAAAACAGACCATCATGTCCATTAAAACAGACCATCATGTTCATTAAAACAGACCATCATGTCCATTAACACAGACCAACATGTCCATTAAAACAGACCATCGTGTCCATTAACACAGACCATCATGTCCATTAACACAGACTATCATGACAGCTAACACAGACCATCGTGTCCATTAACACAGACCATCATGACAGCTAACACAGACCATCATGTCCATTAACACAGACCATCATGTCCATTAACACAGACCATCATGTCCATTAACACAGACCATCGTGTCCATTAAAACAGACCATCATGTCAGCTAATACGCCATATAATGTAAACTAAAACGGAAAACTTCGTCTCATAACACACCCAGTAATTTCACTTTGAAAAGTTTATGTCAATAGATAAAGACTATTTTGTCAATAGATACTTACTATTGTGTCATCCGATACAGACCATTATGTCAAATGTTGAAGATAATTGTGTCACTAAATGAAGACACTTTTTAAAAATCATCATGTCCCTTAAACAGGAAGTAATGTCAACTAAATAGACAATTTTATCAAACTACTACGCACGCTTTATGACAAATAAACAAGATTAAAAAATTAAGACAATTAATCGAAACATTTATTACATGAAACCCAGAAAGTCAATCATTTCATAAAATAAACGACCAAAAAATAGTAAAATATAAGATATACAAATGTCAAATGTGTGGTGTACATATAATCATTTCTAACTTATAAAGATTTCTGCTACACACGCAGCAATCAACTCATGCCTGGAACTAACATATACGGCAACAGAAAGTAACGTCTACACTCTAATTCTCAGTCGTTCAAGAGCGCCGAGATACAAGGAACACCGCCGGTCACAGTAATAATTTAAGACATCACTCCGACTACACCACTAAACTAATACACTTCGCCGACCACAGCATTAAACTAAGACATCACTCCGACCACACCACTAAACTAAGACACTTCGCCGACCACAGCATTAAACTAAGACATCACTCCGACTACACCACTAAACTAATACACTTCGCCGACCACAGCATTAAACTAAGACATCACTCCGACCACACCACTAAACTAAGACACTTCACCGACCACAGCATTAAACTAAGACATCACTCCGACCACACCACTAAACTAAGACACTTCGCCGACCACAGCATTAAACTAAGACACCCCTCCGACCACACCACTAAACTAAGACACTTCGCCGACCACAGCACTAATCTAAGACACCCCGCCGACCACAGCACTAAACTAAGAAACTTCGCCGACCACAATGCTCATCTAAGACACCCCGCCTACCACAGCACTAAACTAAGAAACTTCACCGACCTAAGCACTAAACTAAAACACCCCGCCGACCACAGCACTAATCTAAGACACCCCGCCGACCACAATCCTAATCTAAGACACCCCGCCGACCGCATCGTTAAACTAATACACCCCACCTTTCATAGCGTCAAACTGAGATATCAAACAGAAACCTCCTGAAGTTCGGTAACTCTCTAAAATTGGGGGNGGGGGGGGGGTGGATGGAGGTGGCCCTGTGTTAATCACGTAATTTACAGCCCTCGCCTGGCACCCGGGCTACAAACGTGACGAGATGTCTGGGGAGTGTACACTGACAACATTATGATCAACTTGAGAGGGCAATCGTGTCCCGAGCTTTGGCGAGGGTTTGTAAAGGCATCGATTTTTTTGCAAAGGATGATTTAAAAATGTCAACTACCCCAGTTTTTATTTCTCTTGTAAGAGTTTAGTAAGTAGACATGTTACCGAATGAATGCAGAAAGAAAACAAAAAATTAGAATGCAAGAAATGGGAGGATGGTTGGGTATGGCAAGCGCTAAAGCCCGAACTTGATAAAAAGAATTGAGATATTCTTAGAAATAAAAGCTATGTAAATTCTTGGAATGGGAAAAGTTGTTGATAGGATTTTGTACAGTGGAATGCTGAAGAGATTTTAGGGTTTGAACTAGGACGGCGTGTAGAAACTGCATTACCATGGCTAGTAGTTTAATAAGAAACTTATAGACTAAAAAGAATTTGTTGTCAGGAAAGCATAATTGTTTCCAATGACATGATGCAGTTACGGTATTACGAGCAAACGTCAATCTTAGTTAAAAACTCAAAGTAACTTTCACCTGGCTTCTAAATAATTCTGTTAATAACATAATATTATCATAGTATATTTAAATACCAGTGTTACCCGTCAAAAATGATGGAAATTTTCCTTTTACCCTATACATGACTTTAATAAAGTTTTTGTAATTTTCCCTTTTGCCCGAAAGCCGTATAGTGAATAATCAGAAAATGTAGAGACACCGAAAGAAAGATGAAATCTCCAACTCTTTTCCATATTGAATCGTTTTTATGCGGACGTTCGAAAAGAGTTGTTTTTGGTGCAGTATTTTTTTCAAGGCTTTTTTTTATAGTGGTGTGCAAATAGCGTTACGAACGAACGAACATTCATGCATAGCAAATTATATAATAGATATAT
>MUZC01000076.1:751827-770877 GCA_002072015.1 Radix auricularia | reverse complement strand
TATAAGGAAAAAGATATTTTTAAAAATGTGTTTTTTTTTCAATTAAGAATAACAAAATTAAAACTCATTGACATTAAATTGAACTACTTATATTGAAATATATGTCGTATGAATATTATTTTTATTATTATTAAATACTTAAGATATGAGCATTGTATGACATTTTCAGTTAAATGACGTCATACATATTATTTTAAGCTTTAATCAAAATTATCGATTAATTATTCGGCAATTTTTCAAAAGTCAACTTTTAAATTGAAATTAATCGATAACAGCCCTATTATAAATACAACCAATGTAATTTTTTTTTTAATAAACAGATTTAATCATTTGAAAACATGTATTCGCTTTTGTCCCTTAATTATTTTTCCCTTTTCTCTCCCTTGAAAATTGTTCCTTTAGAAATGTTTTAAAAACTTATTTTATTATTATGAAGATATTTTACATTATTATTAGAACAACGCGCCGCGCCGTAACTTGGGGGAATGCCGGGATTAATTAAATAAGGAAACCCCATGATGGGCGTTTGGCACACGACGCAGTTTGGTCCAAGAATGTTAATTGGGGCGTGGAGGGGTGCGCAACAAGACATCGACAAGAGGAACACAACAGAGTGTGAATTTTGAGAGGCAAAGTTGGGGGGGGGGGGGGGGTGGGGAGAGGAACAACTCTGCCTGCTTTGTGAGAACATACCTTTTTGTGAGAACATACCATTTTGTGAGAACATACCTTTTGTAACAATGCTCGGAGACAACGTCTAAAGGGGGTTAACTAATGTAAATAAACATGGGGCTGGGGAGATGGCGGGAAGTTTGTGATGTAAAGCACGGCCTGTCTGATAGAGTTCTGACGCTCTTTTGTCCGCTATTTCGTTCATTCTTTTGTCCGTTCTTTTCAAATGTATTAATTTCTTTATTCTATTTTCCCTTCAGTTCATTTTGTGTTGTTTTTTGTGTTGTTTTTTTCTTTTTGTTCTGTCTTTGTTGTTGCTCTAGCTATCGTTTAAACTTCTAGTCTTTTATTTATTCCTCCGTCTCCTTGGGATTTTTTTCCCGTCCACATTTAGACCTCTTTGTTTTATGTTTCTTTCTTTTTTCCCCCTCTTTAATTCTTCTGTCACTACGGATATCCTAAACATGCGTCTTTACCTCCCCCATCCCCCCTCCCCCCGCACACACCTCAGCCCCAAGCCATTGTTATCCCTTGTTTCTTCTCATCCATCGAAGACGCTGCCTCCGTGCTGACCAAATCCTCAACTTGATGCCTCCATGGAAATGGAGAGAGAGGGGGGGATATGTTTTGTAAGCCGCCAAAGCCATCACCAGAAGAATGAGGATTCCGAATAATAAAATTATGTAACCCCCGTGTTTGCCCTATGCTCATCAGCCGGAGGCTTTGTAGATTTATTGGAGAGAATTGGGTGAATGGAGCGGTGACACAGTTTTAAAATAATTTTTTTAACCATACGCTGTTTTTTTCAAGTAGAATTTTGTCCAATTTATCGGGTCCGTTCTCGTGCATCAAAGCTTAGCAGACACTGTCTTGTCAACTGTGTGTCGTGACACAGCTGCTTGTCGACTGTGTGTCGTGACACAGCTGCCTGCCGACTGTGTGTCGTGACACAGCTGCTTGTCGACTGTGTGTCGTGACACAGCTGCTTTCCGACTGTGTGTCGTGACACAGCTGCCTGCCGACTGTGTGTCGTGACACATCTGCTTGTCGACCGTGTGTCGTGACACTGCTGCTTGTCGACGCGTCGCTAAAAAGGAAGGGAAAAAAATAGGACACCAGCAGATCAAAATTTGAGGATCTTTCCAAGTACATCACCTGTCAAATATGAATTCACTAATTCATAAACAAGTCATTTAGGCTAATTTGGCCAGTGTAACTACTTCATGGTCCGGTCATTGTTTTTTAGCGACAGGCTTAAGTTCTACTTTTACAGTAGTCCCTTTTTACTTAATGAATAGGGTTGGGAATAATCGCGCCCTTAGGAACCTTTTAAAATGAAGTCTTATTTTGTAAAGGTTCTTGTAAAAGCCGCTAATCTCACAATAATTGTGACACCAAACTCTCATTGATGGAGTTTTTGTTTTCAGTTCTCTGGTATGAACTTTTTTGTTTGACTTCTTGTCACAGTAAAGCAAAAACAAAAAAGAAAAGAAGCCCTTATTTAAGTTTTTGAACCGTTGGCTTTCCTATGAGATTGTTTTTACTTTTAGTTCTGTCTCATATAATCTATATATAAAGGATTTATAGTCAAAAACTTTGTTTTTACGGGTTGTTTTCTCAAACATCATGGTCCTGTTTATATGTTGTATAACTTTACTCCGGTGAAAATTTCACCACTTCCAGTATTTAAAATGTTTTTTTTTTTTTTTTAAATTTCACATTTATCTGCTTCCTGTAAAAATACACTTCCACCCAGCTCCACCCCTAGCATGTGAACGCTGCATCACTTGACAAAAAAACAACTGCTGCCTTGCAAGTGGTCTTGGCTGACCAAAGGCTATGGAAGCAAATCCGGAAAATGCAGCAAAACTCGTTGCACGCAAAACTCAATATTCAATATTGAGAACGAAGAAGAAGAAGAAACTGGATTAAAAATCTTTTACTTTACTCTGCTTGGAAAAAATATTAATGACATATCTCAACATATCTCTTGTGATCTATCACCAATTCCCCCTCGAAGAGGTCAATCGATCTTTGAAAAATTATCAACTAATTGTTATCTGTGCAATCCAGGGATTTTTGGGTAATAATTACGGGAGCCTTTGGAAAGTTTGAATCCGTATCAAAATGTTTGCTTCCTGTCGAGGTATACATATGTAAAGTACCTTTTCTTTCACAACACAATGTTTTACGTTATGCTTATATCGGGAATATGGATAAGTTATGGGGAGGGGAATGTACGTATAAGGTTGGGGTGGGGGTGAAAGTGGGATGTAGATGAGCCATTGTTCTGTTACTGTACTTACATCGGCAAACACGATTTCACCAAGACTTTCTTTCGGTCAGTGTTATTGTCGTTGTTGTTGTTTTAGTTTTTTTGTGAGACCACGAGTTTCCGAGTCGTGAAATGATTCAGCACTAATCACCTTCTGCTATAGATTCGCGAATGTGCAAAACGTTCTAAGCGAGTGCCCCTCCGCGTGAAGCCGATAAGCTCGTTCATTTGACACAAAATTCTGCCTCGTGGCGCTCTGGTCCAGGGAAGCCAATTAATTCAGTAAAAGCTCGTCAAATCTCGTGAAATCCCTTTCGAGGGAAGTAGAGGATGTGGGGGAATCGGGGGAGGAATTGAATTTAAAACCGGATAAATCAATAAATTAGTGGACGAATTAATGAATTAGAGAACATTTATGGGGGGAAGCGAAAATCAATGTAATATTAGTACAATGTTCAATGTGCTGGATGGACAGTTCAGTGGCTAGGCGGACGAATCAATTCACCGACCGGACAGTTCAATGTCTAGGCGGACAAATCAATTCACTAACCGGACATTCCAATGCCTAGGCGGTCAAATCGATTCATTGAGCGGACAGTCCAATGCCTAGGCTGACAAATCAAATCACCTACCGGGACAGTCCAATGCCTAGGCGGACATATCAATTCACTGCCCGGGATAGTCCAATGCCTAGGTGGACAAATCAATTCACTGACCGGACACTCCAATGCCTAGGCCAAAAAATCAATTCACTGACCGGACAGTTCAATGCCTAGGCGGACAAACAATTCACTGACCGGACAGTCCAATGCCTAGGCGAACAAATCAACTCACTGACCGGACAGTCCAATGCCTAGGCGGACAAATCAATTCACTTATCGGACATTCCAATGCCTAGGCGGTCAAATCAATTCATTGACCGGACAGTCCAATGCCTAGGCGGACAAATCAACTCACCAAACGGACAGTTCAATGCATCAGTGGACATGTCGAGGCATAAACCGACAAATCAATGCGGTGAAGGGGCGTGAGTCGGTGTATCGTGCCCAGCAGCCGACAACAAACATGAAGAGATACTTATATGTGCCGAATAGAGGCTCTAATAGTCAGGCTTGTTCATGGGAATATTTTTCCCATGGGATGGGATGGGATAGGCATAAATTGCCAGAGGATGGGACAGGCATAAATTGCCATGGGATGGGATGGGATTGGACAGAAAAATATGATCAAGGTTGTTTGTTTGTTTGTTTGTTTGTTTGTTTTTTTTTTGGGGGGGGGGGTGTTGTTTGTTTGTTTGTTTTGGGGGTATGTTTGTTTGTTTTGGCGGGAGGTTGTTTGTTTGTTTTGGGGTTTTTGTTTGTTTGTTTCGGGTAGGGGTGTTTGTTTATTTTGGGGGTTGTTTGTTTGTTTTGGGTTTTGTTTGTTTGTTTATTTTTGGAGGGGGTGGTTTATTTGTTTGTTTGTTTCTGGTGGGGTATGCTTGTTTTTTATTTTGGGGTTTGTTTGTTGGTTTGTTTGGGGGGGGTTTGTTTGTTGTTGTTGTTGTTTTTTTGTTGTTTTTTAAAGTTATTTTGCAGTGTTAATTTAGTGTGGGTATGTTGAAGTTGAAGACAGAGATGCATTGTTGCTAGATGGTCGAAGGATTGTCTCGTCTAAGTTTCGTTGGACTGTGTGGGGGAAAAAAAGAAAGAAAATCGTTTTCAAATTTGTAAAGCATTCAATTTTTTTTTCTGTGCAAAATATTATATATTCCGTTAACATACATATTATATTTAAATCCCTTAAAAACTCATTTTAAAAGGGGGTCAACTACCCTAAATTAAATTTTCTAAAGTATTAACATTTTAAGATGTTTAATGTTTTTATATGATGTATATGGACTTAAATAAACCTCATTTGGGGTAAAAATTAAATAATTTCCAAAAAATTCACTCCAGCGGAGCAAAAAGGGGGGTCCAGGATGAAAAATCATGGTGCAGGAGGAAGCATTTTATATAAAAGTTACAACAGGTACTGGCCTGACCTTTTGTTTTCAAATAGCCATAAGAGTGTCAAATGGAATTACAGAGAGACTTCAGCTAAAAGGAAAGAACTTTTTTTTTTGCAACCTACTTGTTTTTCTCCGCAATTGTTTAGCATTTTCATTGAAATGTGAACTTTGATAATTTTTTTTTCCCCTCCTGATCATTTTGAATCCAAATGGCTCTGNGTTTTAAGACCATATTTAAACAAGTATTCCAAATTTTAAAGCATTTGACCACAGACTTTTTGAGAAAAATGAAAACTAAAATTCAATGTCCATTAAAAATGTTTATTTTGAGAAAAATGAAAATTAAACTTTCATTTGAGGAAACTAAAAATTTCTGCATATTATATACAAGAATACTTAATCTTAATCAATAAAAAAAACTATTAGCTTATAAATTATTATAAAATTCAAATTGAATAATAAAAAATTAAATAATAGGAACAAATAAAAAACACCCCACCCCTACCCAAAAAAAAAAAAAAATCAAATTTTTTTTTTTTTGCTATTGAAACTAATTTCATTTGAAGAAATTAAAAACATGTGCAAAATATATATAAGAATACTTAATTATATTCAATATGAAAACCAATTGGCTTATAAATAAGCATCAAATTCAAGTCAAATAATTAAAAAATTAAATAATAGAAAGAAATATACAACCAATCTCTCAATATATATATATATATATATATATATATATAAACCATAACTTTGGCAGTAACAATGCAATATTTTAAGCATGAAATAGCATACAAAAACAACAAAAACAACAATTAACTTCAATTAAAATATCAATAATATTAAAGACAACTAATTCAAAAATCAGCACCTCCAGGCAAATATTGAGGTCCCCCTTCTTCTAATTCAATTCGTTGAATTTCTTTTTCAGCTGCCTTTCTTCTAATTTGCCTTCTTGACACTTCATTATTTTCCAGAGATCTCTGGGCTTTTGAGATGCGCACTGTGTCCCTTTTCTCTCCTATAATTTGGGTTTGCAGCCCTGGTTGTAGATTTATACAGGTTAAAAAATCTTGTGAGGCCTTTGAACCCATGTTGAATTCGCCAACACCAACTCAAACCTCCAGCCTCTGTCTTCCAATGAAAAGATGTTTAGGGCATCTGTTCCAAATAACAGAATGTATTGATTCATTTACATTCTGTGTCTTCCCCTCAATGCACCTCAGCAACAAGTCATCCTGTGTCATCTTCTCAAACACTGGTTTGATGTTTTCTGCCACTAAAGGGCACAGATACGTTGACAGCATTTTGTCATGTGACCCAAGAGGGAGACCTTTTGATAAAGCCCTTTGGTATCGGCTTTTACCTCTTGACAAGTTGTGCAAACAACCTGCAAATAAACAACAAGCCCACAGGTTTTTGTTTCATCTTGTTGAAGCTGAAGAGTCTGGGTGCAACATGTAGCACACTGCAAACCAATAAATAATGTCTGTAACATATCTATTGGAACATAAGTGGTGGGCAACAAAGAATGGCTTGCACTGTAGCCGTCAGTGACATTGGCGAAAAAAACCAAGCTTTCGCTTTGATGCAGACGATGTCTGTTGACGTTGCGGAATGTCCTGATTATGCTCGACTGGTGACAAAGGAGAGCATGATGGATTAAATTTCATCTGCTTTGCTGCCCTTGCTGTTGCTGCCAGTTGCTTTCTTTTCAGCTTTGACATTGGAATTTTTCTCTTCGTTGAAGTCTTAGTGACAGCCATGACACTAAAGTAAAAGATTGTAAAAAAAAAAAATTAATAAAAGAATACAAAACCATAACCAAGTAACCAAAATTTTTTGTATACATCTATTTGGAATGAATAAATAAGAAACAAATGTATGAGGTAACAGAATTATCTAACAATAACTCAAGAATAGGTCTAGAACTCTAGTTGATTCTACCCCTGCCCCTACCCCGCCAAGCAAAAAAATAAATAAAATACACATTCCATAAATATTTCCTACATGTAAGTATTATAGTAAAGTGTAGCCTTAAAAATGTTATAAGCCCTAAACTTATGCCTGCCTCATTAGTCAGATGAGTGATTAGCTTGGTAAAGTTGGTATCCCCTGAGCCTGATTTTACTGATTATGACTATGACTATGACTATGATTATGATTAGGCCTATGCCGCATGCCGATGCTTATACTTATACGGTATAAACAAAACCTATTATACTTCGTAGCTCCTGATTCGTTAAAATACTAACATATTTATTATTCTTTATGTTTATTGTAACCATAATTAAGTTAAATTTATTTTAAATATAACGTGTGCAAGCATTTTAGTTTAGTATTCCATAAGTACTGTGACGCCACGCGCTAAACTTAGCCACTTTGTCGATGTTTTGTTTATTTAAATACTAATAATTACTAATAATGTAAAATATATTAGCAAAAGCTATTATTAAAAAGTTCATAAATTAAACTTACCTGAAATAAAGAAATCAATCAGATAATAGTGCAAAGGTAGAGCAATATATGAAATTGTCGAGAATAAGGCAACGCGTTCTTTCTGAATCTTTCTCTTTGTTTATGCGTAGTGAGGGGAAGATGGCGGACGCCGACCAATCAAAACTCAGAGAAAAGCTTGGATTTACGATTCAGCCAATCAGCTTTATTTGTGTACACGTCATACACAAAGGGTTTACTAAAATAGTTATTTTTAGAAAACCGTGTCATCGGAATGGCATTCATCTCCAAATGTTTAGCTTTCGAACGATACCAAACTTGATAGAATCGAGCCAAGGGTTTCCGTACAAACGAGTGTTGAAAATTAGCTATTTTCGGATAAAATGTAAACAAAACGTAGACCCCCACCCTCTTCAAACTACATTTATAGCTTTAAAATTGTATTTAATATAAATTTTAATTTTACAAAATGATAATAGAGATATTAATCTAACAGAAAATAATATTTTTAAAATTTCGATATTTTTTTCAAAATATCGACTTTTCGTGACCCGTGGATCCCCTATCTTAAAAAACGTGTGGTGTTTCTCGCCGCAAAATAATATTATATGAGTCATTTTTTTTAGCTTATATTTTAATTTTGGTAAAGGGAACGATATAAAAAGATGATTTGAGGATTTATTAACATAAAATACTTTGTGTACATTTCAAGTTGTTTAATATTTCGTATTTATCAAACAAGGATAAGTTACTTAAGCTTTTGATAATAACGAAACTCGAGTGACTTAGACCAATCAGCATTCTGAACTTGGGAAGACCTATACATTGATTAAGTTAAAGCCTTGAATCATCTGCGACCTCTTTAAGCATATTTTTTTATGCTTATGGCATTAAATAGTAGACATATTCATAGTGTAGATAGTTTCTTATTTTGAATTAACATTAGTTAAGAATTCGGAAATTCATTTAGACATAGATCTATAGGTTCAAATATTGACGTACAGGGGAAAGACTTGAGATTAAAATTTACATTTACCTAAATAAATACTTTTTATTACAATGTTCATTATTTGAACGTTATATCCCAAAGTGTCATCAATTTCTTGAATCAAAATTAGTCCTTTAATATATTATACTGTCCTTCTCCATGTTAAGTGACTGCATAAATTTTTCATGCGCCTGTACTATATTATTTTTTAATGACCATGCCATCCCCAAATCATTTTTATAAACCTCAGAATTGTTTCAACAATCTTTAAATTTCCTTGCAACAAAATCAAAATATTACGCCATAAGAGTCTATTCAAGCGTGTAAATCAAGAATTTGTCATGGGTATCTATAGAATTGCTTTTTTTGCAAACCAAAAACTTGCATGGACATTTTTGCATTTTGATAGTTAGGCATACAAATCCATACACTATCATATCACTATTATTCAACAATTAGAAATGCTTTAAACTGCTACCATTTTTTTCACTCTATTTCACCGTATCAAAGCCGAACAAAACATTAGATAAAAAATGTCCATCAGTATTGTATGTAGCAGTGAGTAGTTATAAACCAGACCGACTGCAAAGTCAACACGGAAATACACCACCAATAATAATAATAATAATATTTTTTTTAAAAATCAAATATACAGAAAGACCTAGCTGTTTGTAATATAAGTTTAGCTGTTACTATTTTTTATACCAGCTGTTAGTGACTGAATCGTTTACCGCTCATACTCGTATTATTCGGGTGAACAATATTTTGTTTAACGTCCGAGGCTACTTTTTTTTTTTTAAATTAAAGAATGTTTAGACACCCAATAACACTGGTCTATATTTATTTTAGTAATTTGATGAGCGATTCAAGCAAGTATTTTTCTCCTCTCAACCGAGATGTCATTTGTGTAGGCTAACCAAAAGGTTGAATGATGACACAGCAATTGTAATGGCGTTAGTGGTGGTGGTGGTGGAAGCAGATATGAATACGAGTGTTGTTTAAAGTGGAAGAATCTAACATTCCCATTGTAAAACATCAAGAAACGAAAATCGTTAGTTGAATCAAATCCAATTTTTTAAAAACCGATTTAATTTAATTAGAATAACACCAAAATGTTTCTTTTCAACAATCATCGGTCCCAAATATTAACATTTGGAAAGAAAAATTATGTTTTTAAACATTCTTTTTTTCTATAAAATCTTATGTTATAAAATCCCTGAATGAATCTTCCTTCCAACATTCATATTATTTACCAAAACTATATTCAACGTTTGTTTTTATTTGCTTAAAAAAAAAAACTGGTTCAACTTTGATGTCCATTCTTTCATCCCTACAGCACATAGGTATCAACCTGGGAGTAGGCCTCGTGCCCACACCATTGATTGCTCAAGTGAGTAAACGAAGGCGTCACCTGGAGTTGCTATGCACCAAACCTACCCCCTCCCCCCCCTTAATCCCCGCCTTCCTACCCTTGCCCAACACTTTTTTTATTTATTTTACACAAGGTCCTGTAGACTTTGCAGTCACGCATTCAGCGTCAGCTTCGAATGAAATCGAGGTATCAAAGTGTTCCAAAAAAATATTTAAAAAATCACACATTAAAAAGCATTAAGCGGATATCTTGCTTCCGCTCTTAGCGGACAGGACGAAGGGCTCCGTCGGATCAATGCTTGAATTATGTAAGAACGAGCAAACACTTAGAGGGCCCTCGTCTGACTGAATGGACTCATCTGTTCATTGCCATTTTTCAACAAAAAAAAAAAATTAAAGAAAAAATATCCGTACTAGTCTATACAGAGAATTATATACAATTACTATTAATCGTTCTTTCCTCCATCGACAACTACCCTCGTCGTTGAGTCATGCTAACAAAGACGTTACGTCACAATGTATACAATTAACGCGTATTCTTTTTTTTTTTTTCCTCTCTTCTTTTTTTTTTTAAACGTCAACCGCTTTTATTATGGTGATCAATTAATTTGAACTCGGTGTATTGTTCCCATTTTACTTTCGCTATTGGGCATTTTTAGCATTGGAACAATATAAAAAAGAAGAAAGGATAAACAAATAAAAGTAATTATTATTTTTTATTTTAATATACTCTTTTGAAGACAGGGGGGGGGGGTGGTGGGGGGTAATTGCTTTCCTTCTACGTAGGCAGGTGATGTATTATTATATTCAAGTACGAACATTTGTTAAACAATAATCCTTTAGTCATCAAGCCTAGTGAACATTTGAGATCTATTTCTATTTTATTTTCAATTTAAAAATATATTCTTAATCAAACTGTAATTATTATTATTTCTTTTGCATAATTAAGGATTTAGAAATATTTTTAAAAAATATGGCCTAAGGAATAGAACTTAAGGGTACAAGACGAGTGTGGCATTGTGAATGTGGGGGGGGGGGTGGTGGTGGTATCATTTGGTTACAACTACTTAGCAATGAATGTGTTTAAATGAACATATAAATAAACCCAAAGTATGAGCTTGTAATGGAAGTTAGTGGAGTTTCTAGCACTCGGGAACTAAATTGACTTCAGAAAACCTCATGGTAACTTTTCTTTGCTGCATTTACTTTTTAGTTTCATTTTTTTTAATTAAAAAAAATAGTTGTTAACACCTTTGTACATGTCCCGCATAACCAGGTCAAATGTGTTACGCCGATGAGAAAACATTTGGGGTTGCGGGCAGGGGTGGGTTGTGGAAATGAAAATATAGAAATATCGATATTGAATAGAGTAAATCGCGTGATATTAGTAGATCTATATGGATTATGAGTGGAAAAAAAAAGAGGAAAGGGTATTCAATAAAAGAAAAATATACATTTTAAAAAAAATAATAAAAAAATAAAAAACTTCATAAATGAAGCAGCGAGGCGTTTAGACTGAGAGGAGGGTGGGGGTGTGATAACAAAATTTAGCTCTGGAGCATAGTTTTTAATAGGGATAAGGGGCCGTCCATAAATGAAGTCGCGCAGATAGAGGAGTAGTGGGGTCACACATTTGTGAAGATGTATGACGAGGGGGAGGGGTGTTTAAGTAAAGTAACGTCACATTAAAACGCGCAACTTTAAATAAAAGATTCACTTTAATTTTTTATTGCTTGTAAATTTATTTCATGGCGTTTTCAAATGGCTTGACAAGTGTTACGATATTAGAGTGCAGCCTTAAACTAAATACATACTTAAAGGACAAAAGAGTGATTCGAAACATGCTATTTTTCAATAAGAAATTACGGCTTTTAGGATGAGGGTAGTCAAAGCTTTATGACGTTATATTGGAGGAGAGGTCTAAGCTTTTGTGACGAAGTGTGATGAGGTGGGGAAAGGGTTTAAAAATCGGCCAAAATCGCGTGACGTCATCTATGTACAGCTACTCCCTTCCCCCCACCCCTCATGGCAAACTAACTCCCACTGTCACCTTCCCCATAGATTATAGTCGTTAATATATAACCCTTAGCTCACAGCACCTCGACTCCACATGTAATTTAACATCGGGCTGTTCCGTGGTTTTATCAGAACCTTTAAAAACTCTCACACTCCCTTTTCTGCATACCTGTGTACCACGCATGACTAACTAAAATCTCTTGGTTAAATCGCTTATGGGTTAGGAAGAGAGTATGTGGTTGTTTATATGAAAGGATGACAGTCATCGTACCCATACCCTTCTTTGTGCTCATACAGTCAACTTTAAACCTGTGGCCGTAATGCTGTTCGTTGCATACGTTTTAAAGATGAAACGTTAAAATGCTTCAAAAAATGTAAGAACATGGGAAATAACAATAAAAATATCTAAGTCTATTGATGCTTTCTTGTATTTGTCTCCCTTGGCTTTGGTAACATTTAAACTTTATTTATTCTAGTTGCTTACCTTGAATTTTCTTTGCTGGTGGAGAATTTTTTTTTTTTTAAATTGCTAGAAATTTTAAAGGAAATATTTATACATAATATTGTAAAGATTAATTTATTATGAAACACGAACTTTATTATATTATTTTAAGATTTTGATTTATCCCCCCCCCCCCCGGTAATTTACTTTAAAAAAAGACACTTCTAATTCTTTCTAAAAGTTATAACATAGAGTATAATTTATTATTAGATTATTCCTGAGGCTGCATCATATTTTGTGCATGAATCTCTGTTGCTTTTGCATGCCGTCTGCTCTCTGTGATAGTCTCCTATGGTAGCAAGGTTACACAACTCATAGACAAACCAGCATGACTTAACTCATTTTCTTTTATTTAAAAAAAAATTTGATGAACAACTTTATTTCCTTTGTGGAAACCCTTATATTTGTCCATCCAGGGATGGTCTTTATTCCTTCATTTCAAAGAGTTCACTCTGTTATTGTGGAACGAACAAAAATTTATTGTGGGATTTTTTAAAGAAAAAAATATCTTTACCTGTAGTATTATAAATAAGTTATTGTTACGATATTTTTATTTCAAATTATATGACACGATTTTTTTAAACGATATTCTCATTTGATCTTGAAATTGTACATAAAATAATACTCCTAATTTTATTTATGTTATTTAAATTCTATTTCTTAAATTCGCTCTATGTATATTAGTCTTCTTTAAAAATAAAAATAAGACCAAAAGTATATTTTTCATTAAAATTGAAACAAAAGATTGTACCAATTTTGTAATTTTAAAAAATTGAAAACATTTTGTTAGTCATCATTGTATGTAACTATATACATCTCTTTGAAAAAAAGGTAATCAGAAATCTAATGCTCAGGAATTAAAAATATTTTTAATAATAGAATGATTTTAAACCAAAAAAAAAATAGTCTGTATAAATTTAATTTCTGAAAAGGTTAAAAAAAAAAAAAAAACCCGGATATAATAGCTGACGCGTTTGAAAATGCTAATTGAACAGTTAGTCATTTTAATTGTGTATATCTTGTTTCTGGCATTGTTCTTAATGACTTCATCGAAATATCCCGAAAAAGTACGAGTTAAGGTTTCTTTTTCTTCAGAGAAAAATCGTGCACACACCCAGAATTTTGAGACAATTAAGGAAAGTTATTTTTCGTCAGGAAAAAAATAATTGGAAATTACGAAGTTATTAAAGAAGATTTAAAAGTTATCGTGAAATAATATTTTTTTTAAAATAACTAGACATGGAGTTGAGATTTGACTGAAAAGTTAGACTGTAAATAGAGCTCAATATAATACCCCGTACTTGGCTGAATTATTATGGCCATTAATTAAGCCATTATCTTTTTAACTTATTTTGGTTATCATAATCAGCTTTTGTCATTAAAAAAATTATTGAAATATAATTAAATACGTTGCATTCTTTATATTACAATTACCAAATAAAAACCATTTCATTTTGGTGATATAAAAGAACATTTTTTCTTTAGTTCTAACTAATGCTATACTTATAATAATGCCAACATTTTCTTTTTTAATTTTTTTTTTCTTTTTTAAACGACGTATGTTGCTTTATTAATTGAGAAAATATCCCTTTTTTAAAAAACCTGCTTCAATTAATAAACTGGTTGGTGAACAGAATCGCTTTAGAGTTTTTTTATGTCTTACTGTAGCAGTTGGCAAGGCCGCCGCACCAGGGTGTCCAGTCTTGTTTCATCTCTATCCCCCTGCCTCCCCTCCCACAGGCCCCACGACGGTGAACCACGTCAAGACCAACTTCGTCAACCAGGCGTCCAGCGACTCGGAGCTCCACCGTCAGCGGGTGCGCCCCCTAGCGGACAGTCTTGGCAACCTGGCAGAGTCGTCGACCAAGAGGGGGGACAAGGATGGCGTGGACGCCCCCAAGGGGATCATCTTACCGAACGTGGCCAACATGAAGCAGAATGTCTCGGACAAGGTCGCTCAGGTAAGCCGTAGGTGTTGATTTCACGGGGGATCTTTTTCCTCTGTGTCTTAGAGGTCCAACGGGGGTTCTTCTTCTGTGTCTTAGAGGCCACGGGGATCTTCTTCTTATGAGTCTTATGTGCCCACGGTGGATCTTCTTCTGCCTTAGAGGCCAACGGGGGATCTTCTTTTACTGTGTCTTAGAGGCCAACGGGGGATCTTCTTTTTCTGTGTCTTAGAGGCCCACGGGGGATCTTCTTCTTCTGTGTTTTAGAGGCCCACGGGGGATCTTCTTCTTCTGTGTTTTAGAGGCCCACGGGATCTTCTTCTTATGTCTTCGGGGGGCACGGTGGATCTTCTTCTTCTGTACCCTAGGGGCCCACGATCAATGCTCTCATCTCCTGTGCGGAGGTGGAGATGCGGTTATTACTTCCAGGAGCAGGTGAAGCTCTTCTCACCTCCAATGTTCCCTCTAAGTAGCGCGTCGCAGAGATAACAGACGGACGCCGCGCAGAAGTTAAGAATTGCCGTGTAGCAAATTTTGGATGAGTATAATAGAAATCTGTTTGTGGGATGTAGAATTTTGCACACCAAAAATGGATGCCGTGCAACTATGCACATGGTATTTTTTTAATTTTATTTTTCACAAGAACCAACGAACCTTGAAGTAAACATTACACACCTCCATCCTGCGCAGACTTTAGGCACTCTCCAGATACAGAGAAGCAAATCTCGCTTAAGACGAAGCGTCTCAACCGTTTCATTTCTTACGCCACCGCACACCGGTGGGTTTATAAAGCGTGGCGGGCGAAGGGGTGCGATTATGATCGTTTTAGATTCATTGCACGTGTTGAGCGTCAATCTGACCCAACCTCCTCCACCTGTTCATTTAAAGTGGTGCCTTGCTGGGCTTCTAATAAAATCTAATACAATAGGTTTAACATTTAGAATATCAGCTTTGAGAAAGAACTCAAATATTTTTAACTTGATTTTTTTTTCGACCAATTCTGATATTGCTAACTATACAGAACATCTGACCCACAAGCCCACAAACGTATTTATGTATTGCGGGTTTTTATTTGTGTTGTTTTTTTTAAATAAGCTATTAAATTGCAGTTTATTCAGCTCCCATTATATATTAAGATGTTCGACCATTTTTTAAACGAGATAAAGCATTTGTAAATGTTGAAAATATCCTAAATGATTTGATATATTTCAATTTTAAAAATCCTAGAAATTTCAATATTATCAAATGAATTCTTTTATTATAGTCCTAGATAATAATATAAATGTAATGACAACAATTCATCTCTATAATTGTATGATTATAATTATAATTGTACACAAAACTGCAGTTGCAATAATGCAGTTATACTATATAATTTTGAAGCATCGTATCACCTTAACTATAAACTAAAACAAGGCCCCCACTGCAGTAATGGAGAATAGTTTCAAAATAATCATACAGCTACATATCACTATAATCGTGTAAAATAATTTCAATATAATCATTCAATCGCTGTAAACATGAAGAGCAATATCACCGCTGTAATATAGAACAATAGCAATGTAAAAATATAGTGCTGTTTCATAATAATCATTTAAACCCCCATTTTTATAATCATAAAGAACACTTCCACTATTCATGTGTATAAAGCGTCCAGTATGATTATATTTCACGCTATGAATTTAAGTATGGGGCCTTCAATAAAGTACGTCACGCTCCAGAGGGGGGAGGCGGGAGGGGGTGTAAGAAAGTGTGACAGGGGGGGGCAAGGTGTGTCCGGCCATGTGTGACGTCACGGCGTTTTATGTGAAATTTTATTTATTTTATTTTTAAAAAATATATTTTTGTTCGAAAGTTTGACGTACTTTAGAGGGNGGGGGGGGGGTTATAATGGTAAAATAATAGCGTGACGTACTTTATGGACGGCCCCTATACAGAAAATGTCACTATTATTATGATAGAGCGCTATCACCATAATTGTTCAGAATTATGATCATATACAAGCCTTTGCTGCAATCATTAAGTTAACTGTCACCATAATCATACCCAGCCTC
Source organism: Radix auricularia (assembly GCA_002072015.1). Taxonomy (NCBI): domain Eukaryota; kingdom Metazoa; phylum Mollusca; class Gastropoda; family Lymnaeidae; genus Radix; species Radix auricularia. Next base: position 754,609 of record MUZC01000076.1, on the reverse strand, counting down.
ATCACTATAATCATGCAGAACGTTGTCACTATAATTATAGATGGATCTGTGGGAGTGAGAATGGTTCCATCACAAAACGACAAGTGACTAAACGACAAGGAGACAAAAGGACAAGGAGACAAAAGGACAATCTGACAAAACGACAAGGAGACAAAAGGACAATCTGACAAAACTACAAGGAGACAAAAGGACAATCTGACAAAACGATAAGGAGGCATAAGGACAATCTGTCAAAACGACAAGGAGACAAAATGACAAAATACAAAACGTCAAGGAGACATAAGGACAATATGACAAAACGACAAGGAGACAAAAGGACAATATGATTAAACGACCAGGTTTGTTCACCATGACGTTTTGTCACTTGTCGTGTGGTCTGGTTACCGAGTGAGAACAAATCACCATTGACAGGAAATTCCCCCCTTCCCCGCCCCCAACAAAAATTACCCGTCCCCCAACCAAAAAAATTCACAAAAAGGCGTCATCATTATCATCTCCTGAAACGTCAATGAAATCGATGGGCCCCGATCTTTTCATGTCATTAAATCTCCTTGATAACCGCACTGGGGGGAGGGGGTCTTTTCCTTGTTCTGGTGTACGCATGAATCAGTACCCGATCGTATTATAATCCTATTCCAAAGCCCAGTGTCCACCCACCACACTACACGTGATTCCCTATCGCAGGTACAAAGCAAGGTCCCCATACCTTCATCTAGCGCTAGATTTGTTGAGCAAACAGCGGGTCAGTGTCAACAGTAAGCGTAGATATTGACACGCAAGACTTGGCGAAGGAAAAAAAATTATATATTAATCAAAGTAGAACTGATCCAAAATTGATTTAAACAAAATGATGGCTCACAGACTTTTATCGTTGATTTTATCCTGGTTTTCTTTAAATTTGCATTAATTTTGGATTATTTTTTTTTAAATTCAATCCTTTTGTCTCTAAAATATCAGCCTGAAGTAATCCCGAACTTCTTCAGCCCCCGTTACAAACACAAAGTAATGATGTTTTAATTAGAAATCTATCTGCTACCTTTATTCATCTCTATTTCTACTAATTATTTAGTTTGTCTTTTAAAAGCTTTTTTAAAAAAAAAGAATAATTATATTTTATATTTAATTTTAAAATAATAATTTTTTAAACGTTACTTTTAAACGATGGAATTTGCTATAAATTTTACAATCAAAAACGAGTATTGAGTGTAATTTTTTTTTTTTAATTAGGGCTGCGGAAATTAACGAATAATTAGTCACTTCATTGTTACCAAATTTAAACGCTTAAAGTTTATTTGATGGGTTAAAATTGAAGAAAATGTTTCTGTTATTTTGTTTGCCAATTTATGATTAATTTATATTATTGGCCATTTACATTTTTTTCCCATCGTATTATTTTCATTTATTTAGACGTGAATAGGTAAACCAAAAGGATTTTTCCCCCTTATTACTTGCATACCAGAACGAATTTGCCGTGTTACGTCAAATAATTTGGGAGGCATGGAATTATCGCGATTTAACCGATTTCGAAAAATAATGAATTTAACGGGATCTATATATGCGTTATAAAAATGTAATTGATCGGAATTAATTGATTTTTTTCTGGATTAATCTAAATTTTTTTAATTTAAAAAATCAGTACCACCATTATTTAAAATGCAATAACTTCTTTGCAAAAATATAGACTCTGTGGAAGTGATCATTCAGTCAACCATATCTTTTACTTATATATCTATCACAGAAGATTCTTGTGCTCGACCCTTAACCATGGGGTGTGTTCAGTCTTCATTTTTTGGGCAGAATTTAGGAGAGTCTTAAGAAAGCCTTTCAAACAGTATTTTAAAAAAAAATATTTTAAAAAACTTTTATTTCAAACAATTAAATTCTTTAAACCATCATCTTAATGAGTTTAAGATGCTTAGTCTCCCGTGACCATGACCCTTCTTACACCATTTCCAAATGTTAACGGAACGAAGCTCTGCATGCAAAGCACCCACTGAGCCCTGAGCGATTGAGTCACGTGACATGATTGTACAATCCTAATGACAATGCCAGAAATTAACTTAAAATGCAAGTGTTTATAAATGCATTCATTTTATGGAGAGAAAAAAAATGGCCAAATTTCTGACGTCATTCGCAACGCTATCATCATACCGCCATCTTGTCTATGGCGGCAATTATTTGCCCGCGGTTATCCCAAACCTCAACCTCCATCCACCCCCCCCCCCCCCNATCTCCTACCCTCTCCTCCCCCCCTCTCCCCCCCCCTCACCCCCTCCACTTTTTTTTTTTTTTTTTTTTACATGGGTCGACTCGGAAGTTTATCGTGTTTCGTGGATTATCTGGCACTTGATCAAACGGCTTATCTTGCCAAATGTTTAGACAAAATAATCCATTACTTGCTCATTCTTTAGACGCCCCATCATAGCTTTCTCTATCAACACACTCCTTTTCTTGTTTAGCTTGTTCTGGTTTTCATCCTGTATTTGGCTTATCTACCCTTCCTTGGTTTTCCTTTTTAAAAAATTTGACATTCGTTTCTAATTTCTTTTCTGACATTTTCTTACTGAATAGATTTATTAACGTGTTTTAAATTTAAAGCAAAATTAAGGATTAAACTATCTCGTTTAACATTTGTCTGTTTCAACTTTAATCATTTTTCATACGTGATAAATAAATCCAGCGAATGTATAACAAAATTTCTTTAGACGTTTCCAGAATCATGTAGGCTACAATCTATATTTTATTTCTCCAAGACAAACTGGAATCTTGATTCTTTTTTTTT
>MUZC01000076.1:739906-751141 GCA_002072015.1 Radix auricularia | reverse complement strand
CCCCAACCCCCACACGAAATCTTCGAGAACAGAGCTGATATAGTATGAAGACGAAAATTTATATCCTCCCACAGCAAGAAATTTGTGACGTAAATGATCATATCGATACTTGCTTGAGGCTTGTATGTTTAGATTTCCCCGAAGGCATCTCAGTACTTCTGACATAGATTACATCTTTTAAACCAACGAGTACCTCTGACATAGATTACATCTTTTAAACCAACGAGTACCTCTGTCTCTGATCATTTTTAACCTGAGTACTTTGCAATTCACGCACTCATGACTTAAAGACTGTTATTTATTATTGTTCGCCTTTTTAGGCGCTCTGACATCATGTTATTGAAGGATTTCAACACTTTCACACAATATTTTTCAGTTTTCGTTTACGCTTTCACCCCATGCTATTAACTTTTCAGTGAGAGCTCAGTCTGAGCCTTGTGTATAAAGTTTTTTTTTAATACATATATACTGCCACGAACTGTTACCGGATTTCGGCTCAGTCTCCGGCAAATCCGTAATCCAGCAATTTTTACAAATCCAGTTTCGGCTCCGGCAGAATCTCCCTTCTTAAATCAAGCCAAAACCGGCTGGAAGGTAGAGCCATATATATGTATATAATGGCTCCGGTCCCAGCTAATCAGGAATCCGGCCGGATTTAAAATATGTTAATCCGGTACACCCCTACTTGCCACTTATATGATTTTGTGAGAGGATTATTATAGGTTTATGGGAATTTTATGATGTTTACAAATAGTCAAAACCATCTTTTATCTTTTTTATTCATTTTCAAATAAAAAAAACATTTACACATCCTATTTTTGAATCTGTTAAATAAAAAATAAAAATCATTTTTTAAAAATAAATTTCTAGTTGTTTTTCTTTTTAAAACACTATATAATTAAAGAAACAAAAAAAAAAGTAATTTTGAAAACTTCCTTTTTATGTTAAAAGAGTTTTTAAATATATAAGTCCCATAAGGTCGTATTTTCAATAATCGTCAGCTTGAGCGTAAAGGGCAAAAGTTATAGTTAAACGAAACGCTTTGTTTTCTGTTAGACGATAAACAAAGTGGTCTGCACGGCCTTGGACAACAGAGGTATCTCTATGATCTATCTCACCTCTTTATCTCTCTTTCCTTCTCTCTCTCTCTCTCTCCTCTCTCCCCCTTTCTCTCTCCTTCTCTCTCTCTTCATTCCGTATCAGTTTTCATTCTCTATTTTTACGGCTATTCTTCTTCGTGTCATTATTGCTATTAATCATGGCCGCAGTCCTGATGTTCTTGTTCTAATTTATAGAGTTGCGGAGGAGGACAGTAATCTTAGGCTTTTCCTCTGGGAGAAATTTTGTTCAAAGTTTGTGTATGATTGGAGATTGAGAATGCTTAACAATTACTTTAGTAAGTTTAATATTTCAAACTGAGACATAAAGCGCTATACAATTACTTTAGTAAGTTTAATATTTCAAACTGAGACATAAAAAGCTATACCATGACTTAAGTAAGTTCATTATTTCAAACTGAGGCATAAAACGCTATACAATGACTTTAGTAAGTTTAGTATTTCAAACTGAGACTTAAAACCCTATACAACGAATGGTGGGGAATTTGACGGGTTTTGAGAGAGGCTGATAAACGCAGATATTATTAAATCTATTACACCTCATTAAACTTTAACGATGAAGAAATTGATACTTTAGTCGTCGCTTCTCTTATTTAAAAAAATCCACAGAGCATATTACAAGTGAATAGGAAGGCTGACAAATTAATGAAAAGCCATAAATGAGAATGAACGTTGGAGACAGCTGGATCGAATTTCAAGCCAGAGCTAAATCAGCGTCCATGGTTTATCAAACATCTTCAACTCACGTGCACACAAAGTCTCTAATTAAAAAGCATTTTTAAAAAACTTTGTTTATTTCGATATTGCTTCTAAGATTGAACTTTGGTGATAAATGTAAATTTTGAAATTCATAATTTTCCTTAATGTCCATAGCATTCAGAGTAAATTTTAGTACTTTGTCGAGGGAAGACGATTTTTTTTTTTTTTTTTTTTTTTTTTTTTTTTTTTTGGCTGGTGCCACTGTAATGTTGAAAAACTGTAAACCGAAATAATGATGTAAAGGTAGATTCGGAGTGATTGCAAACAAACGGACTTATAGAACAACGATTATAATGGGATGAAGAAATGTGTGGAGGAGAACAATGACATGATGCGACAATTGATGAGAGGGAAAAAATGGAATGAGCAATCCTGTTGGAAATTTGGATTTATGGAATAATGAAACGATTAAAAGATGTAACAATAATATGAGGTAACAGTGGATGGACTGAACAATAGAACTGGAGAAAATAATATAAGGGAACATTGGATGGAAAATCAATAGAACTGGACAACAATAAAATGAGGTTACAGTGGATATGCGGATAAATAGAACTGGGCAACAATAAAATGAGGTTACAGTGGATATGCGGATAAATAGAACTGGACAACAATAAAATGAGGTTACAGTGAATATGCGGATAAATAGAACTGGACAACAATAGACTGATGAAATCGTGGATTTTCAGGACTGTAATATAAATTTTGAAGACAGGGAATGAAACAGTTTTAATTATCGTAACTCAAGTGTGTGTATGCATTTTATGTATGCGTGAGTGCAGAATGCAGACACGCGTTGAAAGTGATGAATCAGCGTTGGGACCAATATCAATGACTATGGATTTCCCCGTATCTCCGTGTGGAAGCCCTGGCATATGCACGTCAACCTTGAAATTAACGCTTTATTTCCCCTACAATTCGAAAGCAACATGAAATTTATAGGACGAGAAAGTTTGCCGGCTAGGAAACACCATTCAATTATGATCAATTTCCATATACTTTCTCAAATATATATATATATATATATATATATATANACAAAAATCACTCACCATATTCCATCAACCCAATTTCCTAACCACATTTTCCTCACATTTCGTTACAACGATTTCTAACAATCGTTACCCTCAAAACCTCTACACATAGTTTCAACATCTAATCCACACTTTTCTCGAGTGTATACTTAAAAAAAAAAAAACTCTCGAAGCTTTTCTCTTGATTGCAGCCGTAGCGAAGGGATGCGTCTGAAATCCTGCTAGGCTGATTGGCGTAGCTGTAAATTTGATTAAGTCATTGATGAATGGGTCTCACCGAGTGGTCGCTCTTAGCTAATCAGCCTGTTGACGGTGTGGAGAGAGGACAAGGCGTCACGCCACCGACTCGAAGTGTTACACCAAAAACTGAAACAGATGTCATTGCTCTACACAATGGGTTGACGAGAGTATAAAACAAACAGCTTTCATTCATTTATTTCTATATTATTGAACTAATTTTTTTTTAAATTTATGTATTTATTTTCACTTCATATCTCTGGGGAGGGTTGCACTTTTTTAAAAAGACTTTTTTCGAAACGACATTTCGGGCCGAGGAGTCACTTGAGTTAATGTAATGTAACCCGGCGAGGTCAACTCATGACGTCAGTACTTCCGGTCTCAACCCCGTAACCCCCGTCACCTATTATCCGTACCAGAAATGAGTAATTCTTAACCATAATGAACTGAACCGGTCACAGTGTTGTTGGTCAAATAAAGCCTAAATCAACCAAAGGAATACATGGGAAAAAATCAGAATTTTATCATTAAAAATACCTAGCACGCTTTGTTTGGTTTTGCATGTTAAACAGTCATAATTCGTGAAAATATTCCAACCAATTATTATAACGCAAAGTAAGTATGGAAATGTTTTCATGGAAATATAAGAAAATTTATTATTAGAAATAGTGGTATAAAAGAAAATTGATTTGAAGGAAAATTTTTAACACCACTCTACCAAATGTTTTAGGTGTGACGCCTATGATTACAGTCCAAATGATGAGGGTGATCATGATAAGATAATTTGTCTCCCCTCACCCCAACCCCTCCCTAAATTATCGCTCAAATTAACGGTAACAATGTCAGGAGTGTGGGAAGTCAAGTGGTTCGTGATTGGCTCAACACAATTTTTTCATGACTTTATAGCTCGCTCCGATTGGTCTGTCACCTGGCTCTCCATGATTAAATAATTAGACGAAAAGGTTGATTTTTCCACACATTTTGATGATTTGATTGAAAAATTCTCCAGCAAGAGTTCAGTTTCGATGTGTTATTTTATTTCATAATTATTTTTTCTGGCTGTTAACTAATTTTGTACTAAATATCATTTTTTAAAAATCAGTGACATTGTTTTCTGTTATTTTCATATAAATTAAAAAAACCAATATGATGACGTTATGTTAGATCAGGTGAACGAATTTTCCAAGAAACTCATTATTGTTAATTTTTGTTTAAAAATTCTTGTCTTGATTTGCTTTGAATTTTAGACAACTGGGTAGGATTCTCAGAATGATTATGAATTAAGTTTTCTGTCCATAGTTGTCAGGTTGATTGAGATTCGGAATATAAAACATTACGTCAACCATGGTTGATAGTTGATACATCTTGTTTTGTTAGAGTCAGTGGATCACGCCAAGCTCATATCAAAGTAGTGTGCTGTAATTTTTTAAAAATATTTTATTTAACTTAAAGTTGACTATATATCTGCCATTGGCTTAATTTTTCTCCTTGTTGTAATATCTATGACTTGACTTACATAACCCCTTTCATTTCATCGCGAGGTCTCAATGTGTGTTGATGTATTCTACAAGTTTGAGATAAAGAGAAACGTCGAGGTCCTTTATCATATCGCGATCCTGTATAGGGCAACATGCATGCTCCGTTTGCAATTAAACAGGGAAGACACAAGGCGCTCAATGTAACTGATACCAATGAAACGTTTCTAGTTGGACCTCTTTCACTTTTGTAGGCGTGTATTACTGACAAATTGCAACTTGCATTAAAACACATAAGTCCTTCAGAACATATTAAACTTTAATCCAACACTAAGGATATATATATATATACTTTTATACATCAGTGAAATCATTTGAGCGTCCTGCCATCTTTCCTCGTGCACACTTCCAACTAACTGGAGCCCTCTGGGATTCATTCGTCACGTGATCACTCTCTCTACCCATCATATCTTAATTACTATCATGTGACACTCCACACAAACGTTAGTTTGTAACCCAAGTAACCCAAGGGAATTGGAGGCCCTAGGCGAAAATAATTTCGTGGCCCTAAATGTGATAGAAAAATAAATTTAAAATATTAAATACGGAAAGATTCTTGTGCTAGGCCCCCACCAATGTTGACACTGATCGGAAGCCCTAGACGGCTGCCTAGTTTGCCTATGCCTAAAGCCATCCCTACTCTCACACTTAAAGAGCTGTATTGAATGTGTAAGTGCATACATTAAAATAATGACATTTAAATCGGCACAAAGAACAGAAAATTGTGAAATGTGTCCCCCTTTCGTCACAAAATTGCATCGATGAAAAATATGTACATATTAAGTGTGAGGCTCTGCGTGTCGACTGTGGCACGCGCGCCATGTGTTCGCCATCACTGCTCTAGCCCAACAAGTGCTACCACTGTTGGATGCAACCATTATACACTTAGAGATCCCAACACTTGAGAAATCATCAGTGGTAGCACTCAATAGCAAGTAAGTGCTGGTAGCCGAGTCCATTATTTTAATATGCCACTCTGCAGGAAGCAAGTAAATTGCAAACTATTATTTTTTTTATATTTTTTTTTGTTGATGTGAAGCCAAAAGGGCGTATGTGCGTGTGCATTAACATGTGAATTAAAACTTGTTTCTTTAGTGTGTAGACAATTCAAACCGCTGTTGAGATTTTTTTTTTACATTTTTAATCGTCGTTTTAAAAAAAATGTTCTCTCTAGAATGACGCCCACGTATTTACGGGTTGCGAGTGTGTGTGTGAGTGGAGTGCGAGTGCAGGGGTGGGGATAGGGGTAGAAGTGCGGTGCGCCGAGTGTGAGGAAGTAACTCTTCGCCGGGGCTGCATGCAGCCACACAGGCGGAGGAGGAGGTGGGGTGGGAGGGGGCTGCTAGTATTGTGTCTTGCGGGGTTCATGTCTGAACGTCGTCTGCGCTGTTTAACTTCACTTTTTGTTGTTTTGCTTTGTGAAACTTCCATCTTCGCTTCTTCGGATATGCACATTGGTCGGTGCCTGTCAATACGAGGACGGAACTGCGGCAAAAAAATAGGGGAGGCATAATCACGAGGTGTGTCAACATAAGGGGGGATAATCATGCGGTGTGACACAGGATGTGGGGGACAATCAGAAAGTGTGTCGTTTAAAGGGAAGATAATCGGGAAGTAAGTCTTCAAGGGTGAAAGTAATAAGGAAGTGTGTCTTCGAAGGTGAGAGTAATCAGAAAGTGTGCCTTCAAAGGTGAAGGTAATCCGGAGGTGTGTCTTCAAAGTTAAAATTATCAGGAAGTGTGTCTTCAAAGTTAAAATTATCAGGAAGTGTGTCTTTAAAAGTGAAAGTAATCAAGAGTTGTTTCTTCAAAAGTGACAGTGATCAGGAAGTGTGCTTGAAAAGGTGGAGATAAACAGGAAGTGCGTCTGAAAAAAAAGTGACGATAATCAGAAAGTGTTTCCTTGGAAGTTGGAATAGCAATGGAAACGTGTTCTTAACCGTAATAAGTGATTCACCGGAGAAGTGTTACTATTTAATGAATGGATAAGTCGGTCAACAGATAATACAACACATGTGAATGTAGTTGGTTTGTTTGTTGGTTTTTTCAACTCCTTATGGCTAGGTATAAAGAATTTGCTGTATGGACTTGTTGTTAGGTGTAAGTGTTACCTTCAGAGTTTCTCAAATAATTCAGTTAGCTTTCATCGTGTAATTACTAATAATGTGTTTTACTCGCCTCCAATGCATTGTATGATAGCTCCTATAGAATGCTCATGCAAGTGCTTCTCTTCGAATTCTCGGGAAACATTGAGGAATTCAGTTGATGGTTCATGGTGTTCGCTGTTTGAGAATAATGTAGAGAATTATAGTTGTGAAAACCCTCATGCTGTCTCTGTCTCTCTTGCACTATCTCTCTTTCTCTGTCCCTTTCTCTCTCTCTCTCTCTCTCTCTCTCTCTCCTCTCTCTCTCTCTCTATGATTCTCATTCAGCTATCTTTGAAAATGATTTAAAATGTGGATATGAAGCAATGTTTCCTTTATTGTGCACAGATATCTGACCGACGCCGCGTAGAAAATAAGACTTCTGTCAAAAACATATTGCACAAAAATGGATGCTGAGCAACTTTGCACACAATTTTTTATAGTATATTATATATATATATTTGTGTGTGTTTGTGTGTGGGGGGGGTACTTTGCAAAGCAAACCACGAAACTTAGAAGGAACATCGATATGGAGACCTTAATCTAATGGTTAATTGATCATTATTATTATTTAAATTTTGGACGGCTTACAGGAACGATGAGGGAAGTTATTTTCGGTGCACGAGTTTTTAAAAGCCATTTTAACTCGTGCGCTTTTAAATATCTATAAACAAAAGGTGCACTATTTTGTGCGCGTTCATTTTTTTTTAAGCTAGACTATATAACTGTTCTCTGATTTGAGACTTCAAAAAAATAGTTACTTTAAAGACGTTAGCTACATTATACACTTGAAGGTGGCTTGATAAATTTTCGTGTGTGCAATCTTGGTCAGTGGCGTCACTAGGGGTTGAAGTGGAGGCGGGCCGCCCCGGTTGACACCATCAGGGGGGTGACACCAGATATAAAATTCTATATATTCCCGTTATTTGGCACTGGAGAATTCGGATGAGTTCTATGGGTTAAATCGTGAGGAGGTGACACCATGAGCTACAACCAACGGGTGACACCAACCCTAGTGACGCCTCTGATCTTGGTGCTCTACTATAAAACTTTCCTTCCAATCTGTAAGATTTTTCGTCAGATGTGAATGTGGTGAAGTGAGAATCTCAGCTTTTCGTGAAACCACGTCCATAAATTAGTGTGTGAATTTTATGAGATTAGCGATTTCTCAAGGTGAATCGTTTCTTAACCACGAAAATAATTCAGTTCCGCGTATTGGCTACTTGCTTTGAATTAAATTGATGACATAATATATATTCAGTCAATGGCGTCATTAGAGAGTGCGAGGGGTGCGGGCAGCACCGGGGGACACAATGGAGAGTAATGGAGACACCAAAATGTAAACTCTATATATTCCGTCATTTTGTACTGGAAGACTCGGAGGAGTTCTATTGGGTAATTCGTAAGCTACCTCCTCGGGTGACACCATCCCTAGTCACGCCGCCTCTGCATACAAAAACATTTTCTCATTAACCAAACACTTTCATTTTGTTTTCAGACTTCGTTTTGCTTACATCAGATATTGAATCGGGAAAAACGCGTCTTATCTATGTCTTATATTTGTCTTTAAATGTTGATTGCTTTTACTAAAATGAATTTACAAAATATTCAAACATCCTAATGTTATGGGGACTACAGCTCTTTTCCTTAACATAACTAAGCTATTTACCAGAAGGCTTTGTTTAAATTAAAATCTATACGTTAATATTTGCAACTATGAACTTATTTTTTTAAATACGTTCATTGTTCCTTGTGAAATATCTCCATGGACACAATTATTATTTACTGGACATTAAACTTCAGGAATATTTATTTTAAAAAAATTTCCCAGTTAATCAATAAAACCTCTGTTTAGCTAAATCTGTTCAGATCTGTCAAGGTTTCAGTGTGATTCGAAGACTTTGTAGTTATCTTCTTCTAGATCAAATGTTAAAGGAGATATTGTATAAAGAGAATACCAATTGAAATAAACAAACGTAGCTTTCACACAATAGCAAGATACTATCGTAAAAAAAAAAAATTATTTGATGTGAAAATCCTAAGAAAATCTGACATAAAAAATTCATCTGAGAATTCAGGTTAAAACCTTTTTTTTTTTTTGAAAATAATGGAAGAGAGAATTTTGATTTATTGTGAACATTCGCAATGAAGTTGAAAAGAAGCGGCTTAAGAGATTTCTGTTAGAACTCCGTCCAAATATGAATCCTCAATATAGGCTAATTTGTTTTTAATTAAAATATATTTTTTTAAAATTCTAACATGTTCTAAATCTTAAGGGAAAGAGGCGTGATGTATGATGTGTGATGTATGATGTTTTGACTGAGGTAAATGTTGACTTGTAAAATAAACACGCACACTCTGGAGAAACAGAATATTTAAATTTTGTTACTGTTTTAAAACCGAAAACAGTTAGAATATTTCTTTAAACAAAAGCTTTTCTTTAGCTGTGGTGAAGCACAGATTCCATGCACACCCGGTGTATCTATTTGAGATGGATTGAGAGTTTAGTGGCCAACTTCATGTAAGCTGAAAAAAATACCGCCGATTATTTTTTAAAATCAATTTTTAATGGATCTTTCTTGTTGAAAGTAATAGCTTTTATAAATATCAAATTATAAATTTCAGTGGAAAATTTTAAAAAAACAAAAGAGAACTCCCAAAATTTTTAAAAAGAAAGTTATTCAAGTTTTCAAAGTAAAACAAATTGAAATCTTTTCGTACAAATTTGCACATATAACCTGCATTTAACCATGTAATTCATCCACTTTCTGCTGTACTGTAAGGGACCTTTTTAATTCACTCGTATGCCCCAACAAATTACAGTTTGAGACCCGGATGTTCATGAATGCTCGCCCCTTTCTATATCTTCTTTGCTTTACTCGCCGGCCAAAAATTTCCCAAATTAAGTTTATGGAACGGTTTAAATTGTGTGGCCAACCCCCTACCCACCTCACCCCCACCCCGCCTTTCCGTCCATGTATCTCCATCGCTTGTTATCACCAGGAATGTAGTGCCAGGCCAGGTAACTTGCTGTGTCTGATCGTTCCATTTCAAACCCGGGATTGAAGAAAACAGGCACCCTAGCACTTATCTAACTTCAAAGCCCCCCCTCTACACCCCTCCACACACACACACACATCCACCCCTCCCTCCCTCCCTCACCATTGCCCGCTCCCTGTAATGGCGTCTCTCTAAATCCGACTTAATGACACATAAACAATCAAAGGGGCCATTTCGGGGTGAGACGTGGCTGCAACAAGGATTTCCCATCAGATGCAGCAAGCCCTTGGGGTGGTGAAAGCGGGACTGTTGCCTCTGAGGTGAATCTCGGGCAGACGACATGGGGTTGGACTGATCCCTAATCCTGGCACAAGAGGAGATCATGCCCATCGGGCGTCTTGTGATTCTCTTCGTAAATGAAGGCACACCGCCAAGTCTGTAAGCCGTAGTAGTTGGTGCCTTCAAAACTCGCACCGTCCATGGAGAGAAACAATGCATAACTCCAAGGATGGAAAAGTGTGACGCACCAAGCGAATTTTGTCATAAATCTATAAAAACGTTATGTTTTTTGTTTTTTTGTTTTTTTTTTCTTTTTAATTTTCTTTCTAATTACGAAACTAAAAATGATCCGCATTTGTTTCCAAACTATTATTTGTTAAAGTTTTGTTGTTTTTTTTATAAATATTTTTTTGCTATACGTTATATTCTAGACATAAAATGAATTTAAATAATACAATCTTTAAAAGTCAAACTTAAAACTATTTTCCCCGAATCTGCAGTTACCATTGAAAAGGGATTGAAAAGATAACGGCCTTCTTGATTGCATGCATAGTTTTAGCGCTACATGTACTATGTTTATAGTTCACCTGTCGCCAATCGAATTTTTGAGATCTTATTCTTACACATCATCTCTTGTTATAAAATGAGCCTTCACCTGATGATATCAACCTTGTTTCTAACATCTCTTTTGTGGTTTGATGAAAACATAGAAATGTAACTGATGGGTTTTGTTGGCTATATGAATATGTAGTTAAACAATACTCCCCTTCAGGATTATTTTTTTAAAATTGATAATCCATTTATTATCAGTTAGTTCCCGAACCCCCACCCCGGTTGTTGGGATGATAGGGCGCCCTCGGACGTTATCATTCCAGAGTTGTCACGCCTTGTCCTCGGCAGGGATATGGCGCAGCTCTCAGATTCATCAAGCGATTCTTCAAACGAAAAGATTTTTTAAAAATAAAGTAGTCAAGGGCGTTATCGACATCTGGCATATTTTGTTGCGCGGATACCACAATGAACCAATGTTAATAAGTGAACAAACATCTATTAAATCTGGTCTTTTGTTGACCTAATTCGTATTTTTGTTTGTTTGTTTGTTTGTTTGTTTGTTTGTTGTTGTTGTTTTT
>MUZC01000076.1:681074-729682 GCA_002072015.1 Radix auricularia | reverse complement strand
CCCCCCCCCCCCCCGCTCAAAAAACCTTAGCACCCCTTTGCTCACTGTTTTTACACCACTGTACTACAGTAGTATTTCAATGTCATCATTTTACAATCGTTCACTCATTACATCAAAATTTGCATTTCCACAATAAACAAAGCAGTAAAAGGCTAATGTAGTAGGCTAATAGCGGGCATATTATAGAAAATTTTGAGGCCTTTCGAACGGGTAACCCGGGTACCCGTTCAAAGTTTTGACGGGTACCCGGGCAGCATTTTTCAACAATATTGACAGCCCTATTAATGAACAACGCCACTGAACACAAAACGCATTGTTGCCACAACTCCTATCCCCCTCCCCGGTGGCGGATTTAGCTATAGGGCAGGGGGGGCGGCTTGCCCCCCCCGCGCGCCCCAGTTGGGTCTAAAATGGCGCCCACCTCAAGACGCCCCCGATAACACTAAAATGTGTCACTTGAGCAGAAAAAAAGATTGCTAAACTCGAAACTTGTAATCAACACTAAGACTAAACTGCAAAACGACATTACTGGCTTGCTAAATATCGTATTTCGAAACTGTAATATCTGGTTTGATCAGTCAGGAGCGTCGCCAAGTAGAAAAGAATAGAAAGGTATTAAAATGAAGGACAGACGTGAAGTTGTTCTTATCAAAACAAGTTTGCCGTTCAGAGGACACATAGAACAATCTTGCTTTAGTGATGGTAGTTGTAGAAATACTGGAAATGTTCGTGAAATGTTATCTTTATTAGCGGAAAAGTATTTTTAAAAAATTCAAGTGGAGGACATAAGAAATGGTTCCTTCTATCTGCTGATGATTGAGGCAGACTCGTGCTTGATTAAAGCTGATGATGTACTCAAAAATTTTGCCAGATGTAGCGCTAGAAAAAAGAACTTTACAATCTATTAAAATAGTTATAGTTTTTTGTCTATTATTTTTACAAAATCACCTAACTATTTAAGTACAGAAATTATAGGTTTCATTTGAGTGATATTAGTACAAACATATGTGTGAACAACTGTTGTTATTTTTTAGTTTGTGTTTGTTGTTTTGTGTGTGTGTGCATTATATTGAACATACCAGCGGTCAGTGGAGGATCGGGGCCAGAAGCAGAAGAGGGCACCCATGTGGGTTTGTGCATAGGACAACAAGATGGCTTTATCAGGCCATGCTTTTATACTTTGAAACACAGCAAGGCTGCCGCATTTGCTGAGAAGATTTTAAAGGAGCTACACATTACAAACGCGAAACCCTGCTATCACAATCTGTGGAGGAAAGGCATACAATGGCACATCTGTGATGTCTGGAATTAAGAGTGGCCTTCAAACTCATTTAAAGAAACTTTCACCTAATGCCATATATGTTCATTTGTGTGCCCATGTTTTGAATTTCGTCACTATCGAAGTAATGTCTGTAAACTGTGATGTGCAGTTGTTTTTCGGCAAAGCTTAAAGGTTGTATGCATTCTTTACGTCTAGTCCACCACATCTACGTACTCTTAAAGAGCATCATAAATCTCAATATGAATCAACAGTAGCTACTCTGAAATGACTTTCTGATACAAGATAGGCAAGCCGTAAGCATGCAGTTGATGCAGTTGTTGGATCATTTTCTGCTGTTCTAGCCACTCTGGAAGATATAAATTCAAGGGAATCAACAGAATATAAAGGAAGTGTTAGATCAGACGCTATGGTACTATCTGTTTGAATAACAAAATATTCTTTAGTTTTTTTTCTGATGCTATTTGTACAAAAGTTGTTGGATTATATCTTCGTGTTATCAAACTACTAGCAGCGCAAGAGCATTGACAATGCTTTGCAAAACAATTAATCGATGTTGGAAGAAATAAGTTTGTTGAAAGGAGAAGCGATAAAGCTTTTGAATTCTGAAACTGAAAGTATATTTCAAATTGTTTATTAACGAAAATCGTTCAAAACTATTCAAAACTATATTTTAAAAACAAAATTTAATGAAAAGTATGGCAGGGGAACCTATAGCAGAGATGAAAGTGCTGATGATCCAACTACAAGCTTTAAATCTGATACTCTTGTAATAGAAATAGATGACCGTTTTAATGAATTTGGGGACACAGTTATTTATTTCTTTTGTAATTATTGATCACTAACGTCAGAAAAATAATCTTTTCGAAGTTTATGCAAAATTTGCAAACACAATATTAACTTTGAAGAAGCAATAGTTGAATATTATACCTTAAAAGATTTGTATGCATCAAATCGTCCATCACTATCTAGAGAACTACAACTTAAAGAGGTTCTTTCATTCTTGACTGAAAAACAAATGGCATCAGGTCTATCAAATTTGTCAACACTCTATAAAATGTACTGTTAGCAGTGATTGAAAATCATTTTTTTCAAAAAATTGCGCTCAACAATGACAAACGAACGTCTGTCTGGATTGGCAATAATTTCAAATGAACGTGATCTAGGTAAGAGTAAAACGTTGACTTTGAATTAACAATAAATCGTTTTGCCTCAATGAAATCACATAGTTAGAAAATTAATTACCGCTCAGGTCTCTATATAAATTCGCATAAACTAAGTTTCTTTGTTAGATCAATAAATATAGGATTGGAATATATTTACGTTACTATTTTGAAAACATATATGTTTATATTGTTGATTCTGTTTGATGATTTGGAACATTTACTAAATTAGTAGACTAATAATTAGTATATACGGAATGCTCGGCTATTGGTAAAATTTGGCGGCGCCCCCTGAAACTCTCCTGGCCCCCCCCCCCACGCAGACAAAGCTAAATTAATTTTGATTTTTTTTAATGCGTTTTAAGTGCAGTCTTGAAAGGCAGTAGTTGAAATACTACGGATGTGTAATGGTAGAGAATTCCATTGTTTGGCTGCACAAAAAGATAATGAACTTTTGCCCATTGTTTTAGTTCGTGTCTTAGGAACACAGAGAATGCATGTGTCTGCAGAAGAGCGTAGCTGACGACTTGGTGAGTAGACCGACAAAAGTTCAGTAAGATAGGAAGGGCATGAGTCAGACAAGAAATTGTGACACAAAACGGCCAGTTTGTAATCAATTCGGGCTTGTATGTGTAGCCATGAAGTGAGTAAAGTAGCGGAGTAACATGGTCTTTTTTTCCTTTAGAACTAATACTAATATGGCAGCTGAATTTTGAATTCTCTTTAGTTTTTCAATGCATTCTTTTGGCGCACCTTACAGAAGAGAATTGTAGTAATCAATACGAGCTAGAACAAGAGCACAGACTAGAATTTTTGTTGCACTAACTGTTAAATAATGACGGATTGAGCTGATTAAACGAATGGCAGTAAATGCAGAGCGACAGATGTGATTGATACAGTTGTTGGTAGACATGTTGCCAGAAATAATGTAGCCAGGATTCCTAGTCGATGTTTTGAACAGTATATCAGAACTAGCCACCTGAAAAGAATTCGGAAGAGTCAATACTAGTCTTTGACAAGCCTAGTATCTAGCGTTCTTGACACCCCGGTTGTTTTGTTGTTTCTTTTTTTCATCTGATACCCTTGACTCACACACTCACACACACACACACAAACACACACACACACACACACACACTTACACACAAACCCACAGATGCTCTACACACAAGTCATCCATATTCCATTTAGCAAAATCGTCAAACCATATTTTTAAGATTTAAAATTGTTTTATGTAGGGCTGCGGAAATTATCGATTAATTTCTCGATTAATCGGTAAAAAGTTTTATCTATTAAAATTATTTTAATCGATAAAATAGCGAATAAATTGAAGAGGTTGTTTAAAATAATTTTTTTTCCGATTTATCAATAAATGATTAGTTGTTAATAATAGTTTGCTTTTTTTACGTACAAACTTCTCCATTTAAAAAAAAAAGATTTTCTAAGTGTAAACTTTAAAATAAGCTCTTATATTTAAATTTTTAAAAGTTAATTGCCAGTTTTTGTTTCTTCCCTTGAAATTTTCAGTTAAATGACGTCATACATCTTATTTTTAGCTTAATCAAAATTATCGATTAATTATTCGGTAATTTTTCAAAAGTTAATGATTAAATTTAAATTAATCGATAACAGCCCTAGTTTTATGTCGATTCAACTCGTTCAGACAGTGCCTTACATGAACCGCTGTACATTAGTTAATAAGCAGAAAAACCATTACCACACGGAACTCGGATTTTATTTACTGGCTTTTCTCTACCTACCAGTTTGTTTAATTATTATTACTATTACTAAAGAAATATTAATGTCTGATTTTTTTATTTTTTTATTATTATTATTTTTGCTTGTTTTTTTTAATCCACCTAATCACCTGCGTAAAAATGTGTATAATAATAATATGAGTTGAATTCAAATCTAGCTTAAGCTAATGTTTCTGTTGGGGGCCGTCCATAAAGTACGTCACGCTCCAGAAGGGGGGAGGGGTGTAAGAAAGTGTGATAGGGGGAGGGAGAGTGTCCGGCCATGTGTGACGTCACAGTGTTTTATGTTAAGTTTTAATTATTTTGTTAACAAAAATATATTTTTGTAGGAAAGTGTGACGTACTTTGGGGGGGTCGAGATTTGTGACAGTTCGTGACAGGGGGCAGGGGGGAGGTAAAAATGGTCAAAAATAGCGTGACGTACTTTATGGACGGCCCCTTGTTGTTTTTTAATTTTACTCTTAGCTTCATTTTCATCTCCTTCACACTTATCATTTTTTAAATAATTTTTTTTTGTTTATCAGCTTAATTTCTTTAACATTTTGTTTTAAAAAACACGCCCTAATCTCGGAGACCGCCAGATGCAGCTATCATCAGAACTAGATCAGTTATTGGCTCTCTTCTTTATGTGTACGGGCACGTGCACTCGTAAACAAAATAATAATTGGTGGAGACTGACTGGTTGGTGATGGTAGGGGGGGTGAAGACAGTGTTAACCAGCGATGTCACAGAACTATTTTTAGAAATGATTATTATTCATTAATTATAACGAAGAAACAATTTTGTTTGAGAGTAAACTTGAAGTTTCACATTGTTTGGTTTTTTTAAATCATCATCAGTCCTGTGACCATAGCGGTCTTTGGGGAGAGCACATGGACACATCAACAGACAACGAACTCCACATTCGCCTATCTTGAGCGGCGGCCATTAATTCATACAACCTCATCCCTGTCCATTCCTTTATATTGTCAAGCCACATTTCCGCTGTCGACCCCTTCTACAGTGGCTTAAAAGATGATTTTTGTCAGGCTAACATGTCTCAACACAACGCTGAACCATGCCAAGAGCTTGGGTCTCTTAATTGTCACTACAATGGTTTCTTGAAGACCGGCAATGGAGGTTTTTCTGTCCCAGACATACTCATTGTTTTTATGTTCTAGATAAGAGATCTGGAGAATGTTTTTCTCATGCATTTGTTTTCAAATGCCAACACCTTGCTTTCAGTAGTTGTCAGTAGTGTCCAGGTCTCACACCCATACTGGACAATGGTTTTACCGCGGCTCTGTATAGCCTGAGCTTTGTTGGAAGGCTCAAGTTTTTTTGTGTTTTTTTTTTGCTGGTCCATATTTTGATTAATTTCGTCATTGCAACCATTGCCAACCCAATCTAACTAGAATCTCAATTTCACAGATACCCTCTCTGGATTTAATGGCTCCAAACTCCTAGTTATTTGAAGTTCTGTACCTCTTCCAGCTTTTGTTGGTTCAATGTCTGTACCTCTTCCAGCTTTTGTTGGTTCAATGTCTGTACCTCCTCCAGCTTTTGTTGGTTCAATGTCTGTATCTCTTCGTGCTTTTGTTGGTTCAATATGATGCTTTCCATACTGGCAACTGAGGTGTTAACCGATATCTTGCTTTACTCTGAGCCGATTTCCATTCAGGGCAGGTCTTAGGCAAAGGCAAACTAGGCAGCCACCTATGGTCTCAGATTAGTGGGGACCTCGCACAGGAATCTTTTTTTTTTCTATTTCATTTAGGGCCACCTCTTCCATTTCGCATAGGGCTTCCGATTTCTTAAAGCCGGCCATGTTCCATTCCATATGCATGTGATCGGTTCGCAAGTTTGTCAGTGAGCTCTGGTAGCTCTTTACTGTTCCCGGCCAAAAGATCTATTTCGTCAGCAAATCTTAGTTTGCACAAGGATCTTACATCTATACAGGTGGGCATGTGGTGATAACTGAGTGCTTCTTGCGTGATTTCTTCTTGAAAGATGTTGAACAGGACAGGGGAGAGCGGGATGTGTAAAAGAGTGCTTCGTTGAAAGTCTTAATGCACCTGTTTAGGTTTAATTTGCTGATTATAATTAGGTACCTGTTTAATGTGCACTTCGTTGATAATAATTTTTGTACCAATT
The DNA here is from genome assembly GCA_002072015.1 of Radix auricularia. Taxonomy (NCBI): domain Eukaryota; kingdom Metazoa; phylum Mollusca; class Gastropoda; family Lymnaeidae; genus Radix; species Radix auricularia. The sequence continues at coordinate 723,350 of MUZC01000076.1, read as the reverse complement.
AAGCAATACTTTTTCAAATTATAATTAAGTAATTGCTGAAAGTCTCTTTGTTGATTATAATTAGGAGACAGTTTAATATGCACTTTGTAGGTAATAATTTTTTGAACCAATTTAAACCATACTTTTTTTACTATAATTCCGTACATTTTATTTGTTTTAGGTTCATTTTGTTGGTAACATTAACCCAAAGGGTGAGCAACACAAAGTGCTTTCGTCTAGCACGAAATGTACGTGGTGCAAAATTTTTATAGTGCAAAACCTCATGTCCTGATTCGGGTCGTTTGAGCCAGGCAGTGAATCAATGAACCGGCAACCAGTTGTTAAGACATATGTCATCGTGCCCCGCGTACCACTTTTCAAGCGTAGCTAAAACTATTTTTAAGAATGTCAGTGCGCGATTTCTGTCGTAAAAATAGTAGATAAATAGAGTCTGTTCACTTTGCATGTGATATAGAGCGTTACAAGATGACATGTTACACAGACCGTGGAAGACTGACATAATAGATGCAGACCACTCTATGGTTTCATACAAGGGGCTTCAATAAGTAAGAACTTAGGTACTTTAACGGGTTTTTAAATTGTTTATCCAAATATTATTGGCCAGCTTCATTATTTTAAGTAAAGCGTTATTTCTTTTGTATAAAATTCAAAAACATTTATAAATATTTTGGCAAATTTCAAACAATATTCCTGCAGTCCAGATGTATCCATCGCAAAAACTGGACCAATGTTTCCATGGTAACAACGAATGCCTCTGTCATAGCCAAAAGAGAACTTTTTTTTTGATGCAATCCATCTGATTTGACATCCCATGGAGCGGTATATTTTTTAAATTTTGTTTTTATTGCGATTGCTGACGTCATTGCTGGAAATTATGTCAAAAATAATCCTGAAAGAGATATTGATATTGTGTCGATTGAAGATAATGATGGCAATACTGGTGGCCCTTTCACACGTGACGAAGTAAGAGGAGAACGGTGATGAGACAGGGCAAGAGGAACCGGCTGAAGACCTCAGTCCTCCTATCTGTGTTGAAAGTGTCCATGGCGACATCATGAATATTCTGGAAACAGATATTGCGATATTCAAGAAGAGTCGAGCTAAAAATGATTTTCCTCAATGCTGTTGTGAGAAGAAGTGTGGAAAGCTTAGCATATATGGGTGTCAAAACAATCTGAGTTTCCTTAATCAACATTATTCTAAGACTGATGCTGAGATCTGAATTTTTCAATTCCAAGCTATACTTAAGTAGCGATTTACATACAAGTATAAAACATGTGCCAGGGCAGAAGAATATGGCTTGGCTACACCCTCAGAGAGCTTACATCCATTATCACTAGAAAAGCCCTTACTTGGAACCCCCGGGGCAAGAGAAAAAGAGGTTGACCCCGAATGACTTGGTGAAAGGAACTGGACACAGACACCAAACAAGTGGGCACAACTGGGGACAGCTAGAGAGACTGACCCATAACCGGGATTCTTGGTGAAATTTTATGAGCTTTGCCCCAGATTGGACTACAAGCGATGATGACAATGATGATAAAGCATGTCCAATTGTTTTTAGTATGGGTATAAAATTTGGCAAGAATCGATGTGACATAATGTTGATAGCGGCTGACTCAATGACTAAAAAAAACTTGCTTTTCTCATGTTAAGTAGTTTTGTTTCTTGTTCATCATTTTAAAACGTTATTATTATCATTTCAAACACGACGATTCTAATTTCCAACAGAACTCATAAGTTTTACCTTAGTGACTTAGTGATTATTACCCGCGGCGAAAATATAGAAACATATATTCCATACAATGGCTCTAACGGGGGAGTGGGGATCGGGGTGTTCAGCGGTGAAACTGTAAACTAAAGCAGGCACTGGCTCCAAGTTATCCAACCAATGAGACGGTCAATTTGCTTTCATGATTGGATAAAAGTCCAAAGCGCTCTCACATCCTTTTAGAGCCAGAGACCTTGGCTTTCCCCAGTACCCCACCCCCTCACTTTTCCGTTATTGTTCAGGGAGCCACCATTCTGAGGGCTTTGATGATCAATTTCCAATCTTTTTTTTTCCGACCAGCGCTGAAATGCCCTCTTGATTTCATTACCCAAAGGTTTTAATGGCATTCCGGGGAGGGGACGGAGGTGGGGGAGAGGGTAAAAAGACCTGGTTTTAGGCAGTTGATGAAGTAATACAATTGAAGGCGATGTGGCAGCAGGGAGCAAATGCTTGAGAGAGAGATTTTTTTTCCTTTAGACACACGGTTCGTTTAATCAGACATTTTTACTGTCCTTATTCTAAAAATGAAAATATGGGCTGCCATGAAAACGTTCATTAATTAACGGGGGCTGCATAAGGCATGTCATAAAGTCTCATTTATGTTTTGGGAGTGAATAAAGGGGAATGGAATATTGATCCGGTAAAGGCGATACAAGAAAGCGTAGTCCACCGTGATGGTTGTTTAAAGTACCAAAGAATAAATGCTGGCGAACGTGGAAAAGGCTCTAAAATATTCACGATACATCAAGATAACGAGGACCATCGCGTCGTTGAAAAAAAAAAATCTCCATAGTCATCGAATTATGACCAGTTTTAATTAAGAAAAGAACTTTAAGAGTATTCATGTGACTTAGCTGTTGAGTTCTGCTATCAGCCCTTAGAAATTCAGGTCATGGTCAAATAATTATTTTCTTAGTTCTCCTATAAAAAGTATTTGATAATTCTTACATATTAATCTTAAAGTCTTATTTGTTACAGACGCTCCTTCTATAATCTAAACAGAAGATTATTGCGTCCCACGCTTATTCATGGTTTATATCTAGTATTGCATTTTTAAAAAGAGTTTTAAATGTTGATAGAGTGTTGGTTTTCCTAGTTTGATCAGGCAACCTATTCATTGTCCGAATTTAACGGGAAGCAGGAGAATTTGTATGTGTTTGTTCTTGCATGCGGATTATAACGACATCGCAAAAGTGTTTTTATCTTTATGTCTTTCTGAGATTTTTCTTAGATTATCTTTGTGTTGTATTTCCAAGTTAGAATTAATTGCCTCGTGTTTTATTTTTACTTTGTTCTTTGTTTCAAGTATTTAATCATTTTCTTATTTCTTCTATCACCTCTTAAAATTCCTGCCCGTAGTTCATTACTTATTATTTTCGTCTCTATCTGTAAACTTGATATTTCTCGAAATATTTTATTAATTCTTTTCTTACACTTTTTTTTTCATCGGCTCTTATTTATTTTAGGAAGAGTAGATAAATGTTATTAAAATATATATAACACAGGTACTCCATATTTTAAATATTTTTATTTCAGAAAGGAATAAGTCGCGAATGTTTCTTTCTTTGATTGACTATATGCTATGACTTAAACCCTCCATGCTCCAACTAGTTAATGAACGTCTAGTGTTAACTCGCCATCGACTATCATAAGATATCCTCTCGGCTGAACAATATTCATGCGCCAAAAAGTCGCGTAACGATAAGGAACGAAGGATGCAATAAGGAAAATACTTCTACAGTTTGGTAGAAATTCCGCACCCCCCCCCCCTTTCTCATAATTGTCTTTAATAAAACTTTAATGTATTGCTTTGGTCGCACAATTCGTTTCTGTATCTTGTATTTAGTTTAAACGTTTTATGGCATTTCTATTCTATATTATATGTTACTCTTGAAAGGAAACTGTTTCGCCTGGGTTTGATGTCTCCTGCCACGCTCACTTCTTTCGGCATTGGCGCCATCTTCTTTCCTTTTTCTTTCTTTCTTTTTTTTTTAATCATCTCTGCTGAAAGATTCACGATTAGCAGCTGAAGTATACATCAACCTCAATCGATGATAAAGTAGGCTGAAACAAATCCTAAGTACTTATGCACGCCCTGCCATTACGACCACATGCGTGTGGAGTCGTGAGCGTCGCTCTAGCATCAGAGGGAAACTTTCTTTTCAACCTAATAAAACCCTCGAGTTCAGTGAAGAATTGTGAATTTCGGTTGAATTAAATTATATGTTAAGATAAGTTGTGATTTTTTAAAATGAATGTTCATTCTTGAATAGATTCGAATAAGACGTTGGATCGGAGTCATATATACCGAAATCGAGGAAAAACTTTCGTCGATTCCCAGGTATATGGATTGCCGGTATCAAAATAGTTTACTACAGGGTCGAGTGAATAAAAGGGTTGGGGGATTAAGAGGGGGGGCCCTGGCACCAAGGTCATGGGTGCACTAAATCGTAAATGATTTCATATAAAGTTAGAGATTTCATCCAGCATGACAATGTTAAACATCTGCCTGCGGCTGAATCTGCCCGTAGTTGTGCGGATTGCTCCTCATGCCTTAAATGGCACGAAACGCTCTTGTGCAAGGGGAAAATGAAATGAATACGGATAGATCTTCAGGTCCATGTTTTTATGCACACAGCGCATATTCCGTTAACCATATGTAGCGTTGGCCCCTTGTTTAAGAACAAGCACCACCACATACACACAAAATATACATGCGCCTGATAATAATTCCTTGGGTGCAGCTATTACTCAACATTATTCCATTTTCTTTTCACCATTACAATAATGAGCATTTAATCTGAAAATGGATCTACTTATACATCTTGAGAAAACAATTTAATGTATTGCAGGGGGAGAGAGTGAGAGAGAGAGAGAGAGAGAGAGAGAGAGAGAGAGAGAGAGAGAGAGAGAGAGAGAGAGAGAGAGAGAATTAAAAATTGAGCATACAGTAACCAGCTGTCTTTATCGCATTTCTCACTCAGGATCCTCCTCCTACATAGTTAGCGAGGGTCGATAACTAGGGACGCCCAAGGGGAAACAATCTTAATAACTGAAAGGTTAATGACGATGTGTTCTCCATCGATTTAGGTCATGCGCTTGTTTCGATACGTAGAATGAAACTTAGCCTCGTGTTGTAAAAAGTTGAAAATAAATCGGCCTGGGGTATTTGTCTTTCCTTCTTTTACACTCGCAAGAAGTTGCACCTTTGATGTGCAAATCCATTATTTCCAACTTGTAATGGACAAACCAATTTATCTTAGTAACATATTTTAGCCCAGCGCTAAAGTGTCTGTCCTATTTCCATCCACGAACTCTTGTTTCTAAAAAAAGATCATCACTCCAAATTAGGGCGGATTCAGATTGAAATAAAATATAGCTAAGTTTTATTTCTCGACATGGGCTCAGAAATTTTAATTCCTTAAGCAAAATTTATACTAAAATTCGAAGATTGTGAAACTATAATTTAAAAGAAATTCGTCCGCCCAATTCCAGTAAAATAACATATTTTATTTTGATATATGTTCCTCTTTTAGTATTAATGTCCATCATGAAAGCTTAAATTAAGTGAAACTTTCAAGGCTAGTAATAATTAATTTCAACATCACCTACCATTATGCTTACCTTTGGCTGCTTCGTGTAAGGTGAAGCGTCATTTAATCAAGACCAGCGACACATTTGAATTTCCTCGATAAAATGTATGGGGCCGTCCATAAAGTACGTCAAGCTCCAGAGAAGGGGGGGGTAAGAAAGTGTGACAGTTTAAGACAGCGGGAGGGGGTGTCCGGCCATGTGTGACGTCACGGTGTTTGATGTTAAATTTTAATTATTTTGTTAATAAAAAATATTTTTTTTGTACGAAAGTTTGATGTACTTTAGGGGAGGGAGGGGTCCAGAGATTTGTGACAGTTTGTGACAGGGGGAGGGGGGAGTTAAAAATAGTCAAAAAATAGCGTCACGCACTTTATGGACGGCCCCGAAGGAACAATACATGATAAGATTTAAAAGCAAGAAGCTATGCTTAAAATAATAGGAGATCTAGAATCTAAGGCGTGCAGAGACTTCCTGACCGCTATGTGACTTACATTTACTATTTTATAATTATCTAGATTTTCCTGTTTATTACAATCTTTGCATATTTTTCACCATCCTCGTTAGCTCCGTCTACGATTTAAAGTTACATTGACCAGTGGCGGCGTTAGGTAAGCGCGTGGCCTAGTGCCAGCAATGACCCCGCGGGGCCAGAGTACTAGTAAAGATCGCTAAGCACCAGTATGCTATGGTATTTAAAAATATGAAATATCTTGATTATTGTGTAATTTTAATACCACGTGTCACCTTTTTATTGAATTATTACAAGTTCATTATTTTCTCTGGTCTATAAACAACGGTCTATTCTTATCGAAAAATGGCGTGCCGGTTACGACGTGAAAGTACTCTGGAAAGGATTTATCCAGTGCTCCCTTTTGACTTCTGTCGAATTCTTCTCTTAGCTTGCGTTTTTTGGCTTTTTCTGCGCCTGAGTCATATTTGCGAAATCTATCGCGATCTCTTCCACTCATGTTGATATCGTACAGAGAAATCACTTTGATGACGCTAATTAATGTTTCCGATCGCACCACTACCGAGACACTGCCATTCCGATGACACAGTTTTCTAAAAATAACTATTTTAGTAAATCTATTGTGAATGACGTGTACACAAATAAAGGGGACTGGCTGAATGGTACATCTGACCTATTTTCCGCTAACGGTGTAATGCTTTCAAAGACGTCTAGAGCTACGATACGGAATTTGACCTTCAAAAAGGATTACAAGTGTGCATATTTCGTTTCTTTACAATCGTTTCCTTTCCAGCATACGTTCTCCCATCCACTCTTTGGTTCTACATGTATAGGCTACATGTACCAGGACGAGACATGTTCAGGACCGAAACGCGGGGCCTACCTAAGCGCGGGGCCTGGGGCAGTCGCCCCAGTTGCCACCCTCAAACGCCGCTCCTGACATTGACATATGCTAGCATCTTGCACGTCCGTTGATGGGATACGCTGTCCATTTTCATCAAAGATTTTGTATTAAACTACATTTTTGTGGAAATAAAAGAGCGTGGTTTTTGCGTTTTAAAGGACAACAATCTTTAACTAAGACATATTCAAACTTGTGTAAAATTTTGCACTCTATGAAAACTAGTTATACGAGCAACTGAAAAAAATGCATTATATAACTTATAAAAATACTGCATTCATCGTCTCCGACTGCATGCCCGGACTCGCGTCACCGTTTCCCGCCGCCATCGCTCATGACCGTCTCGCCTCATTGTCACCCTGTTCCCCAACCCGTCTTTCATCACCATCTCTGTCATTATTGTCCACTACCATCTTTCGCCACCATGTCCGTCTACTCGGTCATAGTCTATATCCAAAACTAACCCCTGAGCATTACCCTGTTTAGAACATCTACTGACCAGTACCCTGTTTAGAACAACCACTGACCGGTACCCTGTTTAGAACAACCACTTCCCAAGTTGGCATGTCAACCCGCTGTCATGACCACAGAGCCAACAATTACACATACACAAATTAATCTTTTATTTTAAATCCTTTTTTTTTCTTTTTTTCCCCATCATAAGCATTAGTCTTTTTATTTTACTTAGATCTAATTATTTCTATATTATATTAAAAAATTACTTCCAAGTCTTACAGCTTAAATATATATTAAATTTAGGGCTACGGAAATTACCGATTAATTTCTCTATTAATCGGTGGATTTTGTATCGATTAAAATTATTTTAATTTTTTAAAATATCGATTAAAGTTAAAGAAAAAAAATTCGATTTATTAATAAATAATTAATTATTAATAATTAATAATAGTTGGGGTTTTTTTTACGTACAAACCTCTCTATTTAACAAATGTACCATGACAGTGCAAACTTTAAAATAAACTGTTTTATAAGGACAATGATATTAAAAAAAAAAAACATTGTTTTTATTTAATTAACAATAACAAAATTTAAATTTATTGATATTATATTGAACTGCTTATATTTAAATATATCTTCTACCAATATTTTTTTTTTTAAAAATGAATTAAATTAAATACTTAAGTTATGGGCATTTTAAACAGTGCCATAAAGGACACAAAATGGGAAGGGAAACAACATTGTGAAAAAAGTGATTTTGAGGACTTAGAAAAAAATCATAACATTTGAACCACTTTGGATAAAAAGATTATCTTTATCATACTTTATGTTTTTGTTAGTCATCAAACAAATATATAGACTATAGCTATATTACCTTTTTATTTTAAAATTAATTTGAAATTTTTATCTAATTGCCTAAACTTAAATACGTTATTTAACTAATTTTTATTGCTAACTACGTTTTAAAAATAACTAAAATAATCAACATCAATCGCCTGTGTTTATTACTTTCCTTGAAATTTTCATTTTAATGACGTCATACATCTTTATTTTTAGCTTTTACTAAACTATCGATTAACTAATCGGTAATTTTTCAAAAGTTAACGATTAAATTTAATTTAATCGATAACAGCCTTAATTAAATTATATTAATGTTAACAGAAATAATTTCATTCATGTGTACTAAAAGTAAAAGATTAATTTCGGTCAAATGATGTCTCCGCTTGATGTTAACCTGGGCACCTACCATATAGTATCTAACAACTCTAAAAGGTTTGGTTACTTGTTGGTCCAGCCTTTAAATCATGACAAAGTCAAAACTTTTCTTTGTGATTACTCACACGTATAAGTCACATATCAGTCGTTTGTTCTTTGTCTATAATTTATTTCCACAAAAACCCTCTTAAAGCGTCTTGAAAACGTACCTATTTATTCGGGTTTGCAGTTTTGGTCCATATTTCATACTTGTGTTTAGAAAATTTCCCAAAGAATATTTTTTTTTCATTAATGGTAAAGGATAATTATTTTATACCGAAATTTAAATTACATTAAAAAAAATAAATATGAAAATTCCCCCCCCCCTTTTTTTCCCCGTTCAACAAAACCTGGTTGTCCAGTCCACGTATGGGAGTTTGATCTCAAAGTTTTCATTTCAAAGATCGTTTGTTTATAGAAAATCATTGTATTTACCTTATGATCGAATTTCAAATTGTTGTGTATTGCCTACCACTGGTCTTATTAATGTGTAAACCTATCCTACCCTTTGGGCAATGGCGTCACTAAGGGGTGTGGTGGGGGCGGGCCGCCCCGGATGACACCATCAGGGGTTTGACACCAGAATGTAAAATTCTATATGATCCCGTTATTTGGCACTGGAAAACTGGGAGGATTTCTATGGGTTAAATCGTGAGGGGATGACACCATGAGACACTGCCCCGAGTGACACCAACCCTAGTGACGCCTCTGCCACTGGGTATTTGCTGATACCGCCGCTTTTTTCTGGCCATTTTTAGCGTTGGCTGAAAATCAATCCTTTTAACCCAAAGGAAAACACCAAGAAACAATTAGCAAGACCTGCAACGGTAACTGTATTACATGTAAGCAGCTTAGCCAAATCAATCAAACTCGTGCAAATTGTTTAAAGATGTATACATGTTGGAGTGGGGTGCATTTTGTATTTCACTCAACGCTTTAACACGTTTGGCACGGGGCGTGTCAAATCAGGCACGCCAAGCCCAACCCGTCTACTTATCCACACGGGAGCAATGTCACACAGATCTTATCTTATATAAGTGTGTATTGTTGTTGTTTTAAATCTAGAGTAGGGGTCCGGAAACTTTTTGTCTGAGAGAGTCTGAAAAGTAATTCTGTGAGAGCTATACATTATCTTTAAAACTAAAAATTTATGTCAATGTGTGCATTTTGTGTAATTTCAACACTGAAAGAAGAAGTAGAATAATCATGTCTCTGAATTATTTTTAATAAAAATTGTTATGCTTTTTTTATATGCAATTAATAATTAATATGTAATGTAGTTCAAAGGATTCTGAATAAACGTTATTTGTATAATCGAGTATCTTTCGGAGAGCCAGGTGATGTCATTAATAGAGCCATAGTTTCCCGACACCTGATCTAGATCCTCCATAAACTATTTAAATTTAAAGGATGAAAAAGTCTACCTGAATTACTTCGAAGCTTTGAACTTTTGTCTCTGAATAATTTCAACTCGGAACTGGTTTACGCGGTCAAACTTAAACCTCAGTTCATAAATCAGTATAATTTTAAGCAGAATTTTCATTCCAAATTATGTGTACGTGTTAAATTATCCTAAAATGAGAATATATACTTGATGGTATCATTTTATTCAGATGTTGATTTCATTTTAATGTTGTGTGGTGGGAAGAATGTTATGGTTATTTTGTTGGTTTTTTTAAAGTTTGTTTTCGTTTGTAAATAACTCACACGTGTAATTTCAGTTTTGTCTAATGCAATCATCACTGCAGTAACATCAGGTTTACCATCTCACGCATGTATCTTTAACTTTGTCTATATAACCTACACGTGATGTAGCTTCAGCTTGCCTACTGCAGTCATAAAATTTAACAGCGCATTATTATCTTTTTTTCTTCTTTCCTTTTGTACCCACGGGGTAAATAATGTAGGAAGCGTATTTACAGACTGAAACCACGATTGCCAACATTGATTAAACCTATGTTTTCTCTTAACATTGACATTTTCCATTCCTTGGTTCTGCTCATTTTAAACAGAAAGCTTTATTAATCTGGACATTTCTTACATGAAATACTTATAGCTAAAGTGGGTTGAGTTCTTCAAAAGTTTCTGTGGGTTTTTTTTTAACTCGCCACGTGCAGTTGCACTTATTGAAAACGAGCAGCTGGTTCATTAAATGTAGATTAAAATGAACTCATTTGCCCAGCCAGTTACGTTGCCAGGTGATAACATAATGTGTTTTTTAATTGTTAGGACAAGAACTTTAACACGATTATATCTCTCTCCTTCCCTACCTCCCTCAGCCCTCAGCCTCTCTCTCATTTCCTCTCTCCTTTCCCATCTTTCTCTCTCGTTCACTCCCTTTCCTATCTCTCTCCTGCCAGCTCTCTCTCTCTCTCTCTCTCTCTCTCTCTCTCTCTCTCTCTCCTCTGTATCCGCCCCTCCCTCCCCCTTCTCTATCTCTCTCTCGCTCTCTCTTATTTTATCTTCCTCTCTGCTAGAAAAAGGCCTCAAGGAATGATTTAAAGTTAACCCTATTTTACTTCATCGAACTCTGTACTCTCCATTGTTCACCTGCTTGCCATCAGTAATGTCAGTAATAAAAGTCACTTTAATTTCTTCCTAATCCTTTAATTTTTAACTACGAACAACGACCATCTATCGACAGACCAGTCCAGTGCGGAAGCTCTAAAACAATAAAGCCCCGGACAACTAATGACGTGTTCATTACAGTGATCTCCTGTTGTTGAAATTAAGCTAATTGACAAATATAAAAGTGGGAGAAGGATTTAAGTCCTCCATCTTCTCAAAATATATTCTTTTAAACCCTTACACTTCTTACCGTCATGAAAATTGCCATCCGTCTATTTTAGAGTGGGTGGTGATAACTGCCAAGGAATTCTCTCAAGCTTTCTATCATTCGTCCGCAGGTGCTATCGTTGGGAGCTGAAGTGCTGCCCGAATACAAGCTCCAGTCCCAGCGGATACACAAGTTCACCCTCCTCCACTACTCACCCTTCAAGGCGGTGTGGGACTGGATCATCCTCCTTCTGGTCATCTACACGGCGATCTTCACGCCGTACGCCGCAGCGTTCTTACTGAGCGAGGAGAAGCACACCGACCGCCAGGTGACCATCCAGGAGAGGTACTCAGAGCCCATGACCATCATCGATCTCATCGTTGACATCATGTTCATCATTGACATTTTCATCAACTTCCGGACAACGTATGTGAATAAGAACGACGAGGTAGTGAGCCACCCGGGGAAAATCGCAGTCCATTATTTCAAAGGCTGGTTTCTTATTGATGTTGTTGCTGCCATTCCATTCGATCTGCTGTTGTTCGGGTCTGAGACAGATGAGGTGAGAATAAGGATGGGTGAATTCGAAGCAATTGTGTTTGACAGAAGTTGAGATGTAGAAATATAGTATGTAATATTAGTGGGCTTCGGTTTGGGAGAAATAATCAATATTACAAAGGAAAGTATCCAAAATTTCCTATGTAAACATCCTTTTCCTCTTATAACCAATTAAATGATTTCTCTCTTCATTCCAACACATACAAATAGACTCAAGTTTCCAGTTTTATATTTAAAAAATTTAACGGATTTTCTAAATAAAACGAAATAAAAGAAATAATTTTGAGTGGTAGAGTGTAATTTATTCAATAGATATGAAATTCTAGATGTCAAAGCATTTAATTTTGTTTACCTTTATTTTATCTTTCTTTCAGACTACAACACTCATTGGTCTACTAAAAACTGCCAGATTGCTACGCTTGGTCCGTGTTGCCAGAAAGCTGGACAGATACTCGGAATACGGAGCAGCGGTTCTCTTACTGCTCATGGCAACATTCGCACTCATAGCCCACTGGCTGGCCTGCATCTGGTACGCCATCGGCAACATGGAGAGAAGTATCAACTTGGACAAGAGACATAAATTTGGCTGGCTGGACGAACTGGCCAAGCAGACTCATCAGTATTACAATGACACTGACAGCACCAGTGGTCCCACCATAAAGTCCAAATATGTGACTGCCTTATACTTCACCTTCTCCAGTTTGACTAGTGTGGGATTCGGCAATGTTTCTCCCAACACGAACTCAGAAAAAATATTCTCTATTCTGATTATGCTTATAGGATGTAAGTGAATTTCAAACAAAACAAAAACACTTAGCAGTTATTAACATTTGTATTGGTTTAATTGATTTTTTAAAATACTATTTTGGTGTAAATTCTAATGGTCCAGTAAATAAACTAAGAACATTTGTTTTCTAATTTTCTTATGTTATGGTTGTTTTATGTGTGTTGTAAATGTATAAATTTAAACATTTAGAGTAGGGCTGCAGAAATTAACGATTAATTTCTCGATGAATGGTTACACAATTTTAAAAATAAAATATTTTTTAACAAATTTATCAACCCATCACTTACAAGTTATTGGAAGTCAAAAAGTAAATTTTTTTTAAAAAATAGCGGCCATTAAATGATTATTTATGACAACAAATTTCCTGACGATTACATGAACATTTTGGTTTCAAACTAATGTTCGTAAATGTTGATAAAGCTAGCCTACCATGGTTCTAACATTTTGCCTACTTATCAAACCAAATGAAAAGCGTATTAAGCTAATGGCAGTAATGGAGTCTGACTCAGAGACAGAAAAATGACAACAGCTCTTCTGATGAATTACTGAGTTACAAAATGGAGATGAAAGTTCCTGAATCCATTAACCCTCTACAATGGTGTACTTTGCCCAGACCATTTAGTGCATATGTACCTCAGTTCCATGTAAATGATTGTTCAGCTCAGCTGGTTATATTTTCAATTAGATCCACTCATCACTTGAACCAAATAATGTCAACACACTGGTCTTTTTGCGTAGTTGGTTAATAAAACGTTTAATAAGTGTTACTTATGATATCATAAATTGTAATTTTTGGCTTGAATTGAAATTAACTATTAATTTAAATTAATCGTTAACAGCCCTAATTTACAGCTTTTATAATTTAAGCATGGATATTTACTGACCATGTGATAGTCAAACTGAATTCCATTTCATTAGGCTTGAATATTATTTAATGAGAAAACACTTACATAATAAACAGTTGATAAAATCTTTCAAAATTAATTTTCAGCTCTTATGTATGCCAGTATCTTCGGTAATGTTTCCGCAATTATTCAGAGGTTGTACTCAGGAACATCTCGCTATCACACCCAAATGCTGAGGATTAAAGAATTCATTCGATTCCATCAAATACCTAATCCATTGAGGCAGAGGTTAGAGGAGTACTTTCAACATGCTTGGTCCTACACAAATGGAATAGATATGAACATGGCAAGTTTTTTAAAAATTCCCGTTTTATTGTGGCTCAAAATTTTTATTGTTCTGCAATTACTTTAAAAAATTTTCATAAATTCAAAATGTAAAAATTAATTTTATAGTGAGTTTGAACTCTTCAAATTAAAATAATAAAAAATTCAAATTAAAAGCATTTTTGCAGATTGTCATGAGTATTAATTCTGAAAAAAAAGATATTTTTTAAAATATCCTTGTAAAATCTAGAGAGTAAAATACATTGCTCAAAGTAACCCATTCTTGACATTAAAATAAAAAAATTAATACAGAAAAAAAAAGTTTATATTTTTTATATCTTTTTTTTCTTATAAATTAAGAATTTTTTTATTCCAAGCTTACAAAGCCAAAAAGTTATACTAACATTTCAATTATATCCCCAAAATTCCTCTCGCATATGTTTACATTATGTTGCAATATGTAAATAAATGTTTTAAAAATAGTTTAAATAATTAAAAATAATTGATTTTTTTATAAAGGTTATTTTAATTTTCAGTAACCGTTATCTTCTTTCAATGGTAGGTTTTAAAGAGTTTTCCTGAGTGTATTCAGGCTGATGTTTGTCTCCATTTAAACAGAAACTTGTTGCAGAATTGTCCAGCTTTTAAAAGTAAATATGTTAATTACTCAAGTCAGTTCTTAATATATGTAGACATTAATAGCTGGAATATCCTGTAAACTTTATGTTTTAAATTTTTCAATTAGAAAAAATCAGTGACTTATTGTGCACTTCTCCTAAATATGAGCTATATTTCTTTAAATGGCTTTGAATGTTTTCCTTTCTTCTATTTGGAAAAAGTTGTTTGAGTGACATTTTTTCAAGTGCGCTGTTAGTCTAATGCTAACAATCACATACTACCTGCTTCAAATTAATTGAAATAAATATTCACATAGTTATAAGCTAGCTAAAAATATAATAAAATAATAAACTTTCGACTTGAATTCAATTAATACATCAAGACATCAAGATACAAATAATCACTGTGAGTTTTAAGTTTAAAATGTAATGTAATTGCATTGCCTCTCACATTAATTTAGTTTTTTTACATTTTGCCAACACTAAATATTTCATTCAGGTGCAAGTCCAGGTTGCTTAAGAACGTTGTCCATGAAATTTAAAACTACACATGTACCTCCGGGGGACACATTAGTGCACAGAGGAGATATACTTTCAGCCTTATATTTTATTTCAAGGGGTTCTATTGAAATTCTTAAAGATGATATAGTTGTTGCTATACTGGGTAAGTTTTGCAATAATTGATTTTAGTTTTAATTTAAAAAAATATAAAAAATTATTATTATTAATTTTTGTTTTTGCAGAAAATTCTAAAACTTTAAATTGTTCTTTTAATGGTAAATACAATCATTTTTTCAACTTCAACTAAAATAACTCAAGTAAAAAATAGGCTTAGTTTATATCTATTTCATCTTATTACATTTTTCAGGAAAAGATGATGTTTTTGGAGAAAATATATGCAAACATGAGACAGTTGGAAAATCCAGCTGTAATGTTAGAGCACTGACTTACTGTGATTTACATAAGATTCATCGCAATGATTTATTGGAAATTCTTGAAATGTATCCTGAATTTGCTGAAGAATTCAGAAGAAATTTGGAAGTAACCTTTGATCTTAGAGATGTAGGTGAATTTTTCTTTCATACTCTAGTGTAATTGTATGCTTTAATGACTTTTATTTCATTGTTTTAAGTTCATTTACTTGCTCAGACAAACCTGATTATCATGAGTAGTTTTCTATCTGTTGTGTATGTATCTCAAACATTGTGGTCTGATTTCAATGATAGGTGTTTCATTTTTTTAATTTAAAAAATAGTTGACATATATTTTAACTAAAATGAGACACATTATTCACCTATTTATGTGATGTTTATTGTAAGTCCAAATTTCTGGCATAAAATATTTTTTTCACATGCTAACCAATTAATTTTTTTCTTATTAATGATAATAACAAATCTAAATGAGTATTGTATTTACATTCCTTACCTAATTAGTTTTAAAATATAATTCCTAAATAAATAATGTTATGCTATTAATAATTTTCTCTTAATACATTTTATTAAGTTAAATACACCATTTATTCATTTTTGGTCTATGTTAAGTATGTTCCTTAAATAAATTGGCTGACATTGGAGCTTGAAAGTCAAATCATTTCAAACATATGTTGCAACTTTCTAAAGGTCAACTGCATGTTCAGAGTGCATGATGATGATTTAAGTTCAAGAAGGAATTCCCGTTTCCGACGATCACTCAAGTCTGCTCCATATTTACCAACTTTTCACTCAGATTCTCAGGGTAAAAATATCTCTTATGATGTATTGTGTGTGCTGTTTTTTAAATGAAATCACTGTTTGTTTTCTACTTAAGTTAGGTTTGCAGGCATGTGTTTAAAATTAGGCTTTTAATCTCTTTTTTTAAAGAAGAATGACAAATGTAGCTATCAACTGAAATAGAAATATTGTTGCGTTAAAAGAAAGAAAAAAACTTCTAGTTAATAAATTAAAATTTTCCATAAGGGTTGGTGTTTTTAGCATTTCAAAACATTTTTATTTAATTTGCCTAAAATGATGCACTGTTATTCAGTTAAAACTGAAAAGTACTCAAAAATTAATTTTGTATTTATCAATTTATACAAATTGTGATAAGAACTTTGAAAATTCTTCAAATTTTAATAAATAATATTTTCATATTTTACGATGATTAATTTTAGTCTGTGTGAGTTGTGGAGTTGTCTTTCTTTAACAAACAAAAATAAAAATGTCAGTGCAAATTGCTTACAGGTTAAATCTTTTCCTGTTACAAAAATGTGTCTAACACTTGTCATTGCATGTGAAAAAAGCTTAAAGAAAATTAATTCTAATCATTTGAAAATTGCCATGGATTTCCTTTTCTGAGAAAATATTAAAATTTGCTGGCATGATAACTTCAGCTTCTCCAATTAATTCCATAGAATTGCCAGAAGATATCCCTGTGATGTCAACCGCAGGTGAGAAATGCCTTCATTAACAAATTCACATTACAGTGCTTGTGTTTGCATTATAACTTTTTTTTTTTTAATTTTGTTTGAAGTTCACCAAACTTAAGATTAAGCATCAACACTTTTTGTCTCATAAAGATTGTCTTAAATTTTTTTACACTACATGGACATTTCTTGTTTTTTTTTTTTAATAAAATTATTTGTTGTAGCATTGCTTTTGTTAAGTAAAATTATCTTCATAAAATTATCATTAAGAATTATTTTAATATTTATAAATAGAATAACAATTTATAATGTTATTAATTAATAATTTTATTAGTTGAATATTTTATGTACAGAAATTCGGTTAACGTTTTATTATTTCTATGCTAATATTTTGCTTTTAAAGTTTAAACATTTAATAGTATAGCCTTACGCTTAGGACTAATTTTAATTTACATTACATCTATATGTATAAGGTCCTCAAGAAATTATACGATATCAAAATTCAAATTTGCTTTCAATATTAATTGTAATTCTTGCTTTTTTCCTTGCTTGCCTCTCCCCAACATTTCTTGTGCATATTATAATGTCATACTTGAGAGATATTTTAGTAAATTTTATATCCTTTCACATGATTTGTAACTAAACTTTTTTTCCACTGCAGTAACATATGTTACAACTGAGGATGTTCCCTTAAACAGTCAGCATATTTGGGGTGAGATCAACTATCTGTCTAGATAACAGACAACAGATTTATGCTTCTTACAAAAACATGTTTTTATAAAATAATTATACTTTTAAAAAATGATTTAATGTACAGAATGGATAATTTGTTTAATCAGAACCTTCTCAGGTTTTACAATAAATTTAGGATTTTTCTTTAAAGGGAAGCAAAGCCTAAATTTGATTAAATTTTAGATTTAAGCTAAGAAAAATCAAAAGTCAAAATATCACTCATTAATTTTTAAATAGTCAAGGCTTCAATCACTTTTTTTAATATTAATGTCATTGCAGTTTTAGAGTGATTTTATATACAATTCATTTTAAGTCAAGGAAAATATCACAATTCAATTATGATGAGACTAAATATTTTATGTCACTTTAATTTATTTAGGTAAATTGTATCTAAAATTAGAAGCAATGGTTTTAGCACAATTGAAATAAAATGCTTTGTCCTTTCAGTAAACGTGAAAGTTATCCACCCCTGGCATTTTTATTTTAAGTAAATTGATCATTTCAGTACGATTTCCTCTAATATATATTTTTCATTTGCATGTCTCTTGAGTTTTCTTATCCTCTCTACATAAAATAATCGGGAGGGGGGGGGGGGGGGGNGGGGGGGTGTTTTTTAAAAATAATTTTTATCATTGTGTTAATTTGTAAAAAAAATTATGGGGAAATTAACGAGAATTTTAAAAATTTTTTAAATGTCTTTTAAAGCTGTTTAAGAATCTGTCTAAAAGAAAAAAAATTATAAATTCTTAATCTCCTGCAGATTTTCTTTAAAGACCTAATCCCTAAAAGTTTGAGAAACAAAACAATAAAAATAATGAAATATTTTGCTTTATAAAAACAGAAGAAGCACAAAGCTCAAATATTTTCCGCCCATCACGATTACGCAAAAGAAGATCACATGAAGAGCAAGCTCATACTTCATTAGATTATCACAGTGATGATGATGTCAGAGAGAGTGGTGGAGGTATTCTGGAGTTTACTCCAGCCAAGGCAGGTCTTGATATGACACCAGCAAACTTTGACTTTGAAATCAAAGATGAAAAAAAACGAACAACCACAGGTCTTTCAAGTTTGGCAGGTAAAAAATTAATTTTATTAAAATATGATTTAATCCACTGATGTAATTTTAGTAATATTTTACAATAATTTGGGTTTTTAATTTTGTTTATTTCTTATTGACTGTCTTTCTTTGATTTTTTCCTGAGATTTAAGAGAGCTAAAGAAATTTAACACTTATTTGTATGTATTACATCACTCATTTTGGTTTTTGTGATTTTATTTAACATATTTAAGTAATGAAAATAATTTTTATTCCACAATTAACAACAATTTTTAAAACAATATCATTCATAAATCTTTTACAGCTGGAGCATTATCAAGTGTATCTAATACATTAATGAATGTTGTGTCTAATCGCTATGATGGTAGTAAACGTAATCAAGAACTTGCCCCATTACTACAAGATCAGAATGCAAGCCCTGAAGCACATGTTTGTGAAATAAATATTTTATTTTAATTATACGTAGCATATAATAATTTTCTTAAGAGTCATTTTCTTAAAAACTTGAATTTTTTTTTTTTTTTCATAAATCTTTCTATCTTATAATTGTTGCTTGAAATTATATTAACTATAACTATGATTTTGGAAGTCTCAGTGAATTTTTCTTGATTAATCCCAAAGATCAAAGGAGCTTCAGTGTCTTCTGTTCCAAAGTCCACATCAAGTTTGACCTTGCCAGTTTCTAGTACTTCAAGCTACTCACAGTTTGATGAGCATGGGCAGATGGTAGTGATAATGCCACCAGTGCTCCAAGGGGAGATCAATAATGCATACCCTTCTTCCCCTCTTGAAGTTGAGAAAAGACTAAATGAACTGTCAAAGTAAGTTGTGAGAGTTTTAAATTAAATTGACTCAATACATGATCAATGCATCTGCTTTGCAAGTTATAAAACTTGGTTTCAAATTGAAGACCCTATGGCTAAAAGTACTTAAGTCACATAATAGTCGTTTTGAGGAAAATTAGTTTAAAAATTCAAACTCCTCCTGAAATCAGGCATAATTCATTGTTGCTTTTCGGATTGTTTCAGCTTATAGGTGATTTTATTATCAATAAATAAGCTTATATTCCAACTTAATCTCTAATGTTTGCTTAGATATTAATTTTTGTTGTTTTTGGACTTAAGTACTTTTGTCCTATTCTCTGACTTAGGTACTTTTAACACTGAAACCTTCTTATGGACTTAAGAACTTTTAAAGCAAAATTTTGTTTTTTAAAGTATTTTTTTTTTATTATAAACATTAAAAACACAATAAAAGAAGAAAAAACATGTATTGACATTTTCAACAACTATTTGTACTATCAAAAAATTATTCTTTTACTTGTCTTCATCTGAATCGCTATTCTTTGCCTGTGCAGCTATACCCTGTATAAGGTCATAGAATGGTACTTCATCTGGAACATTAACATGCTGCAAAAGTTCACAAATGTCTTAATATTTAGCTTCTTTGATTGGTAAAAAATCTATGTCGTAACAATGGATCATATACTCTTTTATAATCAAGTAGTTTTACAATAATAATATTTATTTATGTGTTTGGTGCAGTTCTTTGGCAGATTTTCTGTATTGTCTTAATGTTTCTTCAGGCAACTTACCCGTTTGGAGCACAAAATGAGCTCAGATATTGCACTTATCCTCCATGTGCTACAATCTCAGGGGCGAAGTCAGTTTACATCCCCTTCCACCCCTCCCCCACCCCCACCAAGAATGGCAGAAACTGATACATTCCCAAGCCCACCAGGTGGAGAGTTTAACCTCTATGACTATCCTTCACCACCACACACATTCCCCCCTCCACCTTTGTCAGAAGGGGTAAGTTTGCATGCATAATAATTTTAGACTGAAACTTATTCATTTGCTATAATTTCAGTTTTAACTCAAATTAGATTGTACAGTGGTACCTTAGATACGAGATAAATCTGTTCTGGGTTGGCTTTATTATCTTGGCTCTTTCGTATCTTGAACAAAGATTTACATGTAAAATAACTATTCCATTGCAAGCCACACAGAAACAATACTAAAAAATGGAAAATATCATGGTAAACTATAAAAAAAACAAATTAGGATTCTTCAATCCATAAAAGTACACTTTATAAAATAAATAAATAAAACAATGAAAACAGAATAGAATAAATGAAAATTAATATGTATACAAATGTGAACTTTTACCTTTCCAGCAAGATGATTATTTATTAATTTATTTGAAGCCATGGCCATTGACTTATAGGAGAGCAGAACTGTTAGTGGCATGTTAAATGATGTCATGTTATTTCCAGTGTTGTCAGCTGTGCGTTTTTTCGTATTTTAAATTTTTTCATATCCTGGAACAAAAAATTCTTTTGTGGTCTTTCGTATCTTGAAAGTATTTTTGTCTGGAGGTACCACTGTATAATAAAATTAGATTATATGTCAAATTATATTAGCCAAAACAATTTGAAGACATCTTTGTTCAAATAAAGAAAATTAAAATTTGGAAAATAAATTATTAATACTTTCGATGTCAATTTTAAAATGTGTTAGAATTAATCATACATAGATAAATATTACAAACATTTAAAAGGAGTTTTGCAATTTTCTTAATATTTTTTGGTACTTTTATATTCAGACAATGTCAGCTGGAGCTACTGATGCTTCATGGTTGTCTCAACCTCATACAACCTCAGATCCTGTTCCTCCCACACAACTTTCCTCTTCTTCATCCAGCATTCCCTCATGCCAACCATCACAGTCACTAAGCCCCGATCCTCTGTCTCCCAGCAGTCATGCATTTACTCTGCCGCAGTCTAGCCAATCAAGAATCTCCATGTCAACTTCCTCCACTGTGTCTTCTGCCAGTCAGCTTCCAACTGCTGAAAGCAGGGCTGTCAAAGACAGTGCTGGTGAGAAAACTGATCTGACTTCAACATTCAGCAAAGCAACGGTGCCTACATCTTCAGAGGAGGAGAAGCCTTTAATGGACAGCCCTTCATCTTTACAAGAAAGCCAGCTTCCACGTGTGTACCAAGATCCTTATCAATTAAAAGTTGTTGGATCAGGTTCTGGGGATGCATTAACATTAGAGCAGCGAAGAGTGTCAGGACCACCTGATGATACAGATGATTATAAAGATACTTTAGTGTGATGTTGGTGTAATTTTAAAGGTGGCTGGTCCTTGTGTGATAACATGTTTTAGAGTTGACTCCCCAAACCCTAATCCTGGCACCTATCTGTTTTTAAACAGAAGCCTTTTATTTTTTTACTGCATATTCTATGTGATCCAGTGCATAAGTGCATTACAAGTGTGTAATAATGTTAAACATTATGTGCTAATATACAAATGGGAAAATTTGATTACATTAACTTGGACAAGGTTATTTAAAAATTATTTATTTCAAATTGAATTTAAATATAGATAATAAACACAGCAAGTGTAAAATGCAGCAAAATTTAGTAAGGGTTATTCAATACAACACTATTTTTTTTTTAATTCAAACCAATTCTTCAAATATAAAGTTTAGTCTAAATCAGATCAATATATAATTTTGTTCTGTGATTATAGTTTTAAGTATAACATAATTAGAAATTTTAATTTTTACCATTTTCTTATTTTAGTTCTTAAATATATAATAAGATCATTGTATTTCTAGAAAGATTTTCCCTCATAAAAAAAATAGGAAAAAAATTAATAAAATCCTAATAAGCGGTTACTTCACTGCATTATTAAAGCAAGATTAATGTTAGTATTAAAAATTTGTATATAAAATATTAATGCATATCAATGTGTAGGAAATCATTAGAAGAATGTTATAAGAAAATCGTTAAGAATGCCAATCTACAATCAATGTTCATTTCTTTGTCTGTCCTTTTTTAATTGTGTTTTCACTGCATATTTCTTACTATGTGAAGTTCAAAAATCATGAATGTGCAAATATAATTAATTTAAAAGAAGCGGACCTAGTTGTTGCATTCAAATAAAACCAAAACTATAATTTTATAACTACTTAAAGCACATATTTGAAACAAAAAAAGAATGTATAAATCTTCTTCTTCCACTGGGAAAAATTGAAATATTTAAAAGCTTAAAATGGAGCGAAGGGTACTCAGGACATATTTAAAACATTTCAAGGATTATAACGATGCCCTATACTCCAATGCTAAGTTAATAAACACATCATCATGATAATAAAAAAGTGTTTATGATGTACCATATATACTTTTTCTAAAGCCGACCTTTTTTGTACCAAAACTAGAAGGAATTTGGAGGGGTAGGGGGTGGGGGGTCAGCTTACAAATGGGTCATTAGTGATTTCTGCATGTACATTGAATATCTGTGCTGTGAAGGAGTATAGTGGGGGTGGGAAGAAGTCTCCTCTCACAGGCTTGTGTCGGTATGTCAAAGTTTGAATTAAAGCAAGTTGGCTTCCTTTAATATGAAAAATGAGACACAGCCTCTCTTTTCTTTCAAGCCCTTCAGCAGGTAGGTATTGCTCCCCCCCCCCGTATCAATATTGTCTTTGAATAATCTGCACCTCTCACGCCATTTTCCCTAACTGGAAAACTCCGTAAGTTGCTTTTTTTTTTCAGGTCCCTTTGAGTTCAGCAAAGAGAGGGTCTGGCTGTTTATTGATAAAACACCTTTGGTGTTATTTACTGACTTTATTAAAACTTAAATTTTTAAAAAATAAATTTCTTTTCATTTTAACACAATAAAAAGCCCTCTAGCGAATGCTTTAAAAAATAAAATCCATCTGCTCTGTTATTAAAATCTCTTTGTTCTTCAACCTCAAAAAAAGACAAAAATAAACAATCATAATTACTGACTTAGATTCTACAGCTAAATCAAACTTCCCTAGGTCAAAAACCACATATATTCTAATTAATTGTTGGATCCTGGCCAAATAAGACTAATGTATTTGAGATCTCCTTAACTCGAATATTTTTGGCTTCCAACGTCCCTTAGTTGAATTATCCAAGGCATTTTGTGACTCTTTTTAAAATGAAAAATGTTACTTTCCCATCTCACTGTGGAGGGAGTAAAGTTGGGAAGGGGAGAGAAGATGTTTCTTTCGATGGCTTGTGTCAAAGCAAGTTGGCTTCCTTGCATGTGAAACATCTCTTTCCTGTCAAGGCTTCTAGCCCCCACTCCCTTTTCATAATATCAACATTTTCCTGTGCTAAAAGGCCATTTTCCTTAACTCAAAACATTTAGTTGATTTAGTTTGACTTAGAGAGGTCAGACAGTAGTTTTTTTTTTTAATTTGTACCAATTTGTTGGGGGTTGGCTTACCAGCAGGTTACACACTTATTATAAAAGAGGGGGGGGGGTCGGCTTATGAACAGACAGGCTATAGAATAAGTATATATGGTAATTATATTTCAAACAATTTATTATTTGCGGTAGAATGAAATGTATCTTATTGAGGGAAAAATACACTCTTTAGTGTCTGCATATAACATGAGCACCCCGTGATTTCATTGTAAATCTCTAACAATTTCAATTCTTTCAGTTGGAAAAAGATTCTTTCTATTTTTTTCTCATAGCAGTTTCTTATTAATATATATTTTTAGAGCTGCGGAAATTAACGATTAATTAATCAATTAATCTTTAAAAATTTTAATTGCTTGAAATAATTAATTAATTTTTTTTTATTAATTATTTATATTTTTTTGTTACTTACATACTCCCCCCCCCCATTATTATTATTTATTTAGACATGCATAGGTAAACTAAAAGGTTTTTCTTCCTTATTTCTTGCATAGCAGAAAGAATTTGATGTGTTATGTCACAAAATTTTGGGAGGCATAGACTTAACTGATTTAACAAAATAATGAATAGCAAATTTACAAATCTACATATGCGTTATAAACATAAAATTAAAGGATAATTAATCTATTAAAGCTTTCCCAATTAATTGAACAAAAATTGTTTAATCTGCACCAGCCCTAATATTTTTATTTTAGTCTTTGGAAAATCTTGTAATCATTTTTCACTTGAATTCTTAAGTCTGAAGGCTAAGACTTTGCCACTGGGATATGGCTGCTTTTCAAATACTATTTCAGAAACTTAAATTTAGAATGTTTCCTATTTCTTGAAAAATATTTTTTATATAACTAGATCTAAATTTTATAGGAACAAAATTTATAATAAAAAAAAAAATATTTTTTTCTCATCCTTAGTTACTGCAATTGAAATAGGGTCTCTTTGCCAGAAAGCTAGAATTCTTCTACTATGCTACAAATCAAAATACCTACATAATATAAATAGAATTTCAGTTTTAAAAAATTGACTAATTATTTGAATATTTTTTATTGATTATAACTGATTGTCATAAAACCATTGAAAATTGATATGTATGCAGATCAATCCCAACGTGGAAAATGGGTTTCATATTGAAAACACAATTTGAGCACCTAGAAAAATCAAGTTAAATAATAGCTTGTTAATACATGATAAAGAGGGTGGAACTTAAATTAAGAACAGATAAAAGAATAGTGTTCAAGTATTAAACACTATATAAATTCTTGATGTCATGGTTGAAATTAATTGAAGTGTAATTAATGTAATCAATTTTTAGTTTTAAAATATGCAATGAACACTATTTTTTTTTAAAATTATGTTCTTCCAACTCAAATTCCAACAATCATCAAGAACTTAAAGACAATTTTTTACATAACATTGAGGGCTCCAATTTTCAAACATAAGTTTCTTTGATTTGAAGGCTGATTTAAATAACGAATTTTTTTTTTATAAAACAGAACCTAAACAGTAATAAAACAGAATTAATTTGGGAAAAGAACTGGCCCATATCCTTCCTTTGATTGTTTAATGTGTAAGAGTGTCTAATATGGTTGTTGCTAAATTTTAATATTGTTATTACATATAGTTATTTAAATATATACTTATCAAATATTCTGACAAGAATAATGCAATTTAACTTGTAGTTTATAAAATATATTGATGTTAAATGATACTGTGTAAAAGTTAACAAGCTGATGAAGTACAATTTTTTAAAAGAAAAATTAAAAATAAACCCTAGCAAAGTATGACATGTTACATGAAGGGTTAGTTATATTATTGTTACATCAAATGTTAAAAAACAATTCACCATCTTCAAATGTTTTTATTTAAATTTTAGAATGTTACATCACCTTCCATAGCAAAAGATTAATTTTCATATTGTCATGGTAAAATACTAATTATTTTTATTCAAAATACATAATTACCCTGTGTGCCTGTAATTTATATGGTCATGTTTAATTATCAGTATGAAGTTGATATTTTATACCACTGTGAATGCTGGAATTGTGTTATTTCATTTTGTGTTCATCTGAAAGAATCCTAATTAAATGATAATTTAATACGCCTCATTTAATAAAAATAGATAAATGTACTAAATAATCTTATTATATTAAGATGTTAAGACTTTATTTAGTTAGCTTCACATTTAGGAACCCCTGAATATTTGTAGCATTTAAAAATCCTTTTAAGAGACTTAAATTATTTTTTTTAAATAGATTTTTAAGGAATAAATTCTTAATTAATAAGAAAACAAATTTAGCTTTGAACAAAACAGGTATTAATTTATTTTTTTTTAAAATTATGATTACTTATGAGGCTGAATATATAGAAATCAGGTTATTTAATACGGTCATGTGATGTAGTCAGAGGGGCAGCTATTTTGGTGTAAATATTAATTAGAATATTAAAATAATTTTATAACATGCACAGAAAAACACAAGAAAATTCTTTTAAAAGAATCATACTTATATGGCTGAAAGTTTAAAACATTAAAATAATATATTTTTGAAAAATACAGTTATAGAGCATTTACAATTTTTTTAAATTTAAAATGAAAAGAACTTCTGTTTTCAAATTAATTTAAAATCGATCCTGGTTTTTTGTAAAGTTAAACCTTACTATAAATTTCTCAAAATAAGAAAGTTACAAATATTTCCAATTTTGTAAATAGTAAGGATTTATAATGCATGCAAGGGTTTAAGAATGCTTACTTGGTTTGTTGCTGGCGGCATGTAACAATATATTCCACATGACTCACGTTCAGAAAAATGTATTAGTAATATCTGTGCAATTCTGCATTTACTATTTATATATTACTGTCATAAGTCCTTACTGTAAAAAAACAAACAGATTTATAAATCAGATTCTGTCAACATACAGATCTAATTTGTGATACATCATTATTTTAAGAAACATGTATATTCTTCTTTTCATAAAAACCATAGGGAAAGTTTTTTCTCTATGAAAATGCATAAATGTTCGATTAAAAGTGTTCAAAATCATTCAGTGATACATAGTTCCATTTGAAAATCATGGTTGGGTGGGGAGGGGGAAGGGGTGGTATTCACAACTTTTCATTTTGATTAAATTTTTAGTACATCAAAGTACTCTAAAAATTTGGGGGAACATCCGTTTGCATTATAGAAAAAATAAATTAGTTTAAAATGAATGCAGTCTGTCTGTTAACACTTTTCAAATTCACAACAAAGTACATGTACATGTATATAGAAAAATCTGCATTTTTTTCAATTTAAGGAACAGGTACATTTATATCAGCGAATATTCAATTCTTCACAGATACTTTATATGACAGTAATTTATTTCCAGATTAAAATATTTAGGATGTTTGACATCTTATGAAAAAGGACCACCTATTTAAATCCAATTAAAACGTTTACAAATTGCAGTTTAATATTATTTTGCCATGTTAATTAAATTAGATATTTTTTAAAAACCTTCAGCATATATAATTTATTATTTAGTTACATGTGAAAAATATTTGGGTTTTTATTAAATGTCACTCTACACAAATTACATTTGCTTGTGATGTAGATATAGTTAACATCATGGCAATCATCAAAGCACCAATCTAAGTAGGAGCCTCAAATAGCTTGTTCTTCTTTTTTTTAAAACTATTTAGATTTCACAAAAGTAAGCCTGAACAGTGCAATTTATTGTTGGCTGTTTCGAAAAATTTTGATTTGACTAGTGTATTTTTCAAAAGAAATAAAATAGAACTTTTACTGATGTGTCAATAAATTCTACTCTAGTAAAAGGTAAAGCTTAATTATATAAATTGTTGTATTATATTGTTGAACTAATTGAAAACACTTTGTAACTAATTGAACCATTAAACTTAAAGGAATTATGTATTATACAAATTACTTTTCAGGAGTTAACTTAAAACAATGTGAGATCTTTCTTTATCCTTGTCTTTCACTAGTGAAGACTTGTAAATATTAAAATTGATTTCCTTAAAAACAATGCTTAATGTGTTTATAGAATTTTGCATCAGATATACCACATGATTAATTTTATTAAACATTCCTTTGGGCAAGGGAAAAAACTTTTACTAAAAGTTTTGATTTGAAAAGTTCAAATTGTTTTCTCTAATATATTCACAGGGTTCCTGCACATAACATAACAATCAATTTTGGGTGTATAGTATTATTAAGTGCAGTAGAAATTTCAACATTATAAGAACAAAAGATAACTAGTCATTTTTTCAAAAATTTATATTTTGCTGTATAAATTGGAAAATTATCATAATTTTTTTTCACCACACCTATGATAAAATTAAAATTTCAGGACAATTACGAAAATAGCAATTTAGCTGTAGGAGTTTCCAAATAATTATTTAGCCTATTATAGAGCCTGAAAGGGCAGCATCCGTAAGGTTTCAAAAACAAGGATGCCCCGCGAAACAGTCTGGCAAGCTATAGCAGCGAGGTGCCCAAAAAAATAAAACATTCTGGGTTTTAAAATAGAATTTCTAATTTCAGGACATCGTTGAATTGCAAAGAGCTGTGGGGACCCTGTGCACAGCTAAAGCTGAGTTTAATAAAGTTAAGTGACCATGAAGATAAGCAAAGTTTTCTTCTTGGGTTCTCTACATTCTGAATGTGTGTGCTGTGGTATTATCTCTCTTTGTTAGATATAATTAGTTATGTAGATTCCTCAGCTTTAAGAACATGCCAGCAGAGACAATATAAATATATGAATTTAATTTTTACTAAAGACATTACTTGTAAAAGCCTGTTTTGAAATTGATTTAATTTTTTAAATTACATAAGTATTGGTTGTTTGTTTTTTTTTGGTACTTTCACAAACTTTTCATGTTTCTATATAATGTGTGGTCTATTGATCTTTGTCATTTCTATTTAGAGCTTCCTATGCAATTTTAGATCTAAAGCAATTCATATCACTTGTTAGTTTGTAAATAAGAGTTATCTTTCATTTTAAATTTATTTTTTAATGTAAGTTCTTCTTTTCACGCTGTATGTGTTTATTTCTGAATTAAATAATGTTTCAAATGTTGATGAGCAGAAACTCCATCAGAATTGAAGATGAAATTATTGTCAAAAACTGTTTACAATAAAAAGAAGATTAAAATAAATCTGTTTCTTTATAGCATTCTCTCTTTATTTTAAATACTTATTTGTCATGTATAAATAAAACCTTTTGAAACAACCTAAGCTTTTAAAAGCCAACCAAGACTTCTTGCTAATTCTGATTTACTTTTATTGAAAGAAAAACAAAAAAGTCTGGTATTTTACATTATCATGCATGTATTTTGTATTACAGAGTAAACATAAATTAACCAATGGTATCTTCAAATCTAATTTACAGAGACAAAATAAGGCATAGATTTCATTCTATAATTAGATATAAATCCACTGCTTTTGATACTTCAGTACTGGGGTTGAGACACACGTCTTCAACAAATCATTAATAAGAAAGGCAAGATCATGAATACCAATTTCTATTTGGTAATTTTATCAGAAACCCAAATACAAAAAGTTAAAACTTTATTATGAAATTCTACTCGATTGCCACACCACCAGACTTGTAAATTCATTAATGAGGTTGGGTGAAGCAAGAAAAGAGTTAAGAAATACTTTTAAAATTTTAAGCAAATCCACTCAAACAAATCAAAGAAAGAAATAACTACATTGCGAATATCTTCAGGTTAAAAAATAAAACAAATTTGGTTTGTGAGTTAAAAACAAAAACAGAATTTTTTTTAAACGTATCTCAAAATTTCTCACATTAAAATTTAATCAATTTCCAAAATACACAAATTCTTAAAATTATTGAAGTTAAAAGCAGTATTTTGATAATACTTCATGTTCAATTAACAGTATAACATAAAATATTTTTATGATAAAAACAAGTGCGGGCCTTTTAGGGAGCTATGAGAGCTTCTCAGTTAAGTACCCGTAAGCGTTTAAAGAGTACTCATGTACGGATATTTACACATTCCGCCTCTGGAATGATCCCTAATAATTGTGCAGTTTATTTATCCACATTAATAAGGACACGTTTTGAATTATAATGCAACATTAACAATAGGAAGAATAAGTGAATTCTTAAATATGTTATGATCACACATAACATTTTTGTACAATCTCACTTCCTCGCTAACATTTTTTCAACGTCAGACCCAAGCATTCAGATCATAACAATTTATTTTAAAAGCACTTTCCATTAGCAAACTCATGCAAAGGCAAATAATGAAATTTTTGTTTTAAAAAGGAAAAGAAAAGAATCTCAAGGTAAACAAAATATTTTCAAGAGCTCAAATTCTTAAATTAACATTAAGTAATGATCATAGGTTTAGTCACTGTCACTGCCAGATTCACTGAGGGCCAAGTCGTCATCTAAGACATCAAACTTCATATTCTTGGAAGGGTGATTGGAAACTGTTTTGGAAATTTATGGAAAAGTAATTATTTTAGCTTTGAAACTCAAGCTAAAACAATCATAGTCATGCAATCTAAAAATTTCACATGGAGCTAAAAGATAATTTCAAAAGCTAAAATGACTCAGGTAACAACTATTAAGTTTTAAATATCTTACTTGATAAATGATTAGAGGGCTTGTCCACAGATTCTTCATCCTCATCTGAGCTATCTGTTATTTCCCCAATCAATGCAATATCATCTGTTCCTGTAAAGAAATAACCAAAAAAAATTTTTTTAATTTATAAAGCAAAATTTTGCTCAATAAATATTTTTTTAAATTACTAACTTACTCTGCAGTCATTTAGTATTACAAAAGTAAAATGATTTTTAAATAGGACTATACCTTTTGAGGCCTCACTGTGTATAGGAGTAATTGAGTAGTTATCCCCTTTGGGAGAAGAAGAGGATGCAATAACCTGTTTCTTGTCAACAGGAGTTACTCTCCCAGTTATATGTTGCATAGCTTTACTGCTACCATCCAATCTGAAATGATTATTTTTCATTTTTATCATTTTTGGTGACACATAGAAAGCTCATTTGTCATTGTGGATAATTCATTAAAGATGTGCAAAATAATATTGTTTTGCTCTGCCCCCGAGGAACAATAATGAACATTTATCTTTTACTAGTACAACGTTGGTGCGTTGCAACGATTTCTGAAGAAATGAAATTCTGGGATATCGTTAAAATAATGTTTAATTTACATTGTGACATCTATATAAATATATTGTTGAAAATGAATGAATCTCTGATAGTCCTTTAAACCTTAACACACCTTTCATTGAAAGGAAATCTTTGGGTACACTTTTGCAAAGGAAACTGGCAAAGTTTCTGTTACAATTACGTGTCAGTAGAGGCATGGGATCCAAACTATCTTTTTTTTAAAATGAGGTATATAAACTAATTAAGCTTTATAGTATTTTAATATTGACTATCAAGTTATACACCAAGTTTGGTTAAGATACATCCATTTATACAGATGTTAACGCTTAAACAATTTTTATATAGCTTATATAAGCAAAAACCACATTAAGGGGCCCTTGGGCCAAATTGGTACAACAAATTAACTTTAAAACACCTGTTTATTTCAATCTGCATCATGATAGATATGTTTTGTCAATATTTTTCAAGACCGTGTAAAATCATTAATGCCTGTGGAAAAAAAAATTAGTCCTCTGCCCCTAAGGAATGAACATTACAAGTTCAATGCCCCATGGTACTTTAATATGGGCAATCAAGTTTGTATGCATCAAGTTTGGTCAAGATCCATTCATTTTCCAAGTAGCAAGCTCTTAAACTAATTTTTATATAGCCCCCATGATTGTCAATGTTCAACCTTTTTTTAAAAACCAATAATTCCGGAAGCATATTCAACAACGTCCTTAATTTTGATGGTGATGAATGGTTTAGTCAGTTATAAAGGACAAACATACATACTTTGATTTATATATATAGATTACACAGACTGCTTGGTAGTGCGATTAATTAGAACTAATCCTATTTCTTTCATTTGCTTCATATACCTTATATTCCGGCTTATAAGATGACTACCCTACTTCTCCAATTAAAATACTGTCGAACCCGGTTATGTCAACAGCCTAGGGGTTTGCCGAAAAGGGTCGAGGTAATCGAGGATCGAGATAAACGAAAACCAATATGATTAAAAATATTAATACGTGCTTGAAATTTCTTTATGTACATGTTCTGCGTTAATAAATGAGAATGTACATGTACGTGTTTTTGGAGTTGTTTTTTTTAAAAAAAACAGCGTTGCAGTTATTTGTTTGATGAAGTGATCGGCAAGCTATAAAAATAAACATACATGATACATGTTTGCTAACAACAAAAGGCATATGTGCACCAACTTTTCATCTGTTTAGTCCGGACTGGTTAACCTTAACTTCATTTAGTTGATATATTAGCTTATTACCCGGAGTTAATTTTTTGTTGTGTTACAGCAGAATACCAGAGCCAACACCCGAGCAACCGTGACATCACAGCGTTTTCTTAATAATAATATTCTGATCTATAAATAATTTAACAATTCACATCATCACTGTTAGTGGAGTTTGCTATTGAATGATTTTTAATATAAAAAAGTATTGCTTATTAAGCAAAGCATAGTACCAAAAGTAACACACGCAGGCTGTGACGTCACCAGCAGACACAGTGAGGTGAACATTTTATACCTTCCCCTTCTTGGTTCTAAAAATGTTAAGGGAAAATACGGACCGGGCAGTAAAATAGGCTTTTCTTCTAACGATTGACCAGTCCGAAAAAAACAAAATGACTTGACAATAATTGATAATTGAGATAACTGACGTAAAGTAAAGCAGAAAATTTTGCCGTCATTTGTACTCGAGATATTAGGTTTCGGCGACATTAAAGAAGTGACATAACTGATGAGAAAATGCTTAGACAAAGAGAGAATTTCGCGGTTCCACTTCAAAAGCGTCAACATAATAGGGTTGGCGAGATAACCGAGGTCGAGATAAGTGGGTTGGACTGTATAAGCTTTAAGCTATTTTCACCGTAAAAGACCACCAATCTTCCAAAACACTTTAAGTTTGAAACTGGCTTGTTTAAGGCCAGTACTATAACTAGTAAAACAAGTATGAATGGTCAACCCAGACTAGCACAATAAACAGTAAATAGTCCACTAAAGTAAAACCCTCCTAACTTTCACGAAATCAGATTAAAAATGTTTCCCAGAAATAATACTGACCAAGTATGGCAAAAATTAAATTTTAATTCAAAGTAAAAATTTACTGAAATGTTTTGGAAATTCTTAGCTACGGAATTTGGTAGTCCTTCAAAAAGTCTTTTCTTACCTTGTTTTCTTAACTGTTATTTTGCTAGTTAACTGTTCCAGAGTGTATGTACCAGTATTGTGATCTATTATAAGGACACATTCTTTCATCACAGGCTGCTTATTTCCTTTGAATACAGTGTGGCTGATACCAGATCCCTAAGAAAAAATATATAGAAAGTAAGTTAAATATTTTCCAATAGTAGTTATTTCCTCAATTAAAGTACATCAATAAAAAATCAAAATTACAGCATTCTTAATAATATAAATCACATCCTAACATTAGGCAGATATAAAAAATGTTGGAAGAACTTGGCTTTTATGTCTATTCTAAAATTCCATGAATATCTAATTTAAATGTCCTTTAACAGTCTATAGTCAAAGATGGGGAAAAAAGACAAACTATTCAATGAAACTCAAATTTCAAAAATAATCCCTAATAAGTTATTTTCTTACCTCAACATGAGGAACAGTAACTGTCACCTGATTTCCTTTACCAACCTCAACACATGCTTCCTTGTTGGTGTCGACTGAAGCAGGCTTAAAGTCATCTAAATACAAGAATTTCAATTGACATTTTAAAAAATGTTTAGAGATAACCATATTATTATCACTCTATAGTCAAAAAGCTTTTCAAGTTCAATTAGAAACAAACCTAATGACATTAGTAAAGGTGGGATATACATGATATAACTTTATGGCATATGCATAATGCTGGTTCTGCTAGTACTGTATTATAGACTGCGCGTAAGTGCCTTCGAGCCAAGACTCTTACTAGCCGGACTCACTAAATAAATTGGAATAGACGCCGATCACCAATCCGTTAATATACAGGTGCCGGCTGCTCAGACCTACTGGTGAGTCATTCCTCTAAGTATGGGAATACAAGACTAACAGCAATTGAGTAGCCTTGATACTGATATCCCAGCAAGCCCCCTCGAATGGGACTTACCGCTAGCCGGGCAGAGTACCTCTGGTGGGTGAAGCCAGCTTCCCCGGCTCTCCCAGCTCCTCAAACTTCCCCCAAAGTCGCTGCAACCAAGACTCGAACTTCGGACACAGGGCACCTGAAATCCTGCCCCACTCGCTTTGACCAAACTACGCTGTCATGGCAAACCTCCATGTACCTTTTCACGGCCACGGGTAAACAGACATAGAATCCCTGCTCCTGTGTCTCCTGACCCAAAGATGGTTCCATCATTGGCTCCCAGACCACCGGAGGAATGACTGGCGCAACGAGCCACCTGCATTCTGCCCAAAGCATCACAAATCGATGCAGAGGACCCATTCAGGGACCACGAGATGAACTGGACCAAACAAAGCCTCGTACACAGAAGACTACACCAGATCTTCCCACATACAATTGGATGGTAAAGAGTCGCACAGCTACAACCAAGGTGCCCCTGGGAGCATCGCAGTCTACCAACAACAGATCTGACTGCCCCATGCTAGTACTAAAACTATTGTGAGAAAACATTTTTTATATTTTATTGATGTTTAACATAGAACAAGGTCAATTATTTTTTTTTAAATAAACAATGGCAAATAGACTTATTGCTTAATTCATGTATCAACATTCCTGGGTAACTTGTCTGTCCCATTTCCCATGTCAATGGAATTGAAATTGTATAATTTTATTAACTGATGTCATGTGGAAGGTAGCCATTAATTATGAAATGCCATCATAACATAAAATAATCTTCATTTTTTTTCATAATCATATAGGCTAGGCCTAATTAGTTATTACTTAATTATAATATTGCCTATTTACATAATTACAGTCTTGCTTATGAAGTTATATCTAAGTCTAAGCATTGGCGTAGCGAAGGGGGGCAAATGCCCCGGGAGGCACTTTGCCAAGAGCTACAAATTCCTGGACGTTAATTAGTTACTAACAAAACTTTTATAAGAAAGTCGAGCTTTTTATCGAAAAACCGAGTATGAAATTAATAAAAGAAATATCCTTAAGTATGTGAATGTTTCAACCGTCAAAACTTCAAACTCCTTATTTGATGTACATTCTTCTGATACTAATGCTACTGTACTGAAAAGTACTTGCATAGTATGAGAATTTAACACATAAGTTGTGGTAGCTTAAATGATTCTTAACATTTGACAGCCGCTCCTGTTGTAAAAGCAAAACTTACTGTACATGAAACATGAGCAAATCAAAAGCTCGGAATGGCACATTGTGTGTATGGGGAGGGGGGGGGCTAATTCCTCATTAATTAGCTTCATAAATGAAAAGCGTTAAAATAAAGTTTAATAAAATAAAAGAAAAGAAAGGATAAAAAATTCAAAGAAATAAAAACTATATTACATAAGTGAACGTTTCTAATGCCAGAACTTCAAACTCCCTTATGAATCTTAGGTTTAAGTCTTCTTATACTTATGCCACTGGAGTGAAAAACATAGGGGCTGAATTTGTGTACAAATATGAAAATATGGTTCTTGTTTAATAGATTCCAGTTTGAAATTAACTTGATTAATTAAACTTCTGGAAAAAAATTGTTGGCGCACTCACATGGTTTATTTACCAAAGCATTGTTATTTTATTAATGTCTTTTGATTTGAAGCATTAACAAAAATAATGAACAAAATTGCTTATGTAATGAAATTAAAACTTGGTACGCATATATTCAAACGTAGCCACCCACAAACAAGTACTCAACGTTTCCAAAGATTTTTTAATATTTTTGTTTTAAACAAAAAGGATCAAAAATTGGATTTTTAAAAAAGAAATTTTAAAGAACAAGTTGTTAAAGTTAAGAAACAAAACAAAGTGGAAGTGAGTTTTTGTTAAAATTTTTGACATTAAAACCTGGAAAAATTAAATTTGATTTTTTTGTGTGGATAGAGAGAGGACAATAATGCTGCAAATAAAGGCAATATTCCAGAACCACAGCATTACCCTTCAAAGTATGATGGAGCACTCCCAGAATATCGTGTGAAAAAATGTTTTTTAAAAAAGTATTGTATAAAATTCAACCTGAGCTCATAGCAATTTTAAAGGATACAGATTGCGAAAAATCATCTTTCTGAAAGAACAAAATACCCTATGAAGATTCATTCTATTAAATAGCTCTTCATATATTTCACATAATTACCAAACAAGTTCTTTGTGGGATATGTAACGATTGAAAATAAAAAGTAGACGCTATAGAATCTTTCAAATATTTCATTGAAGTAAAGTGAATCTGCTTAGGACCTTCTTGATTAAACAGTTCATTAAATCTATTTGTTTACATGATGCCCCAACTGAAACGAATTACCTATTATAGTAATCTAGAAAGTTGTTACGCATTTTTATTCATGCCCCTAAACCTTTTGAAATATATAATCACTTCTACAAGTAAGGCATTAAGTCATTAAGCTGGGATCAGGATACAAAATATTGAATATACCATGTAGCCAAGATTATTTTAAAAGCTACAGAAAAATTGACATAGGTAGAAAAAAGCTTATCAGACCAACAGATGCAGGAACTTTGCTAGCCACAATATAATCATTTTATTTCGAAGTTATGTCAAAGATGCCCGAAATTATTTACAAATGTATAGTGCTAGAAAAAATGCTAAGCAGTACATGCTCACAGAGAAATTAATGGAATACTTAAAGAATGCTTTGACATTTGATAACATTTTAAGTGGAAACCTCATCCTTTTAATTGAATCTTGAAGTCAAAGTATGAGAGAGCAAATTCGTTGGTGATCCAAAATACAGTGGTACCTCGCGATACGATCTTAATCCGTTCCTGGACCGGGATCGTATCGTGAAAAAATTGTATAATGAACAATGTAATATTATGTAATTTAATTAATTTGTGCAACGCCCCATATATATTAACACCAAAATAGTCTATACGTAATAATAATTAGTCACAAAATAGTATATATATAAAGTTAAAGTACCACATACACACAATAAACATTTGTACCACATTTATAAACTAAAATAATGGCTTCTTTATAATGGTACTAATCGTCGATTGGTTTCGTCCATATTCATTATTACTAGTCATGATGCGCATGCCACTTTCGTATTTTTTAAAAATAATTTCCAACTTCACTTCCATGGTTAGCGATGACTTCCTTTTCCCCTTATCACCACCAGCACTAGAAGCACATTTAGGACCCATGGCGAATAAAGTTTATCACAAAATAATATTACGATCACACAATCACAAGAATATCTTATGAACTGTACAAACGCCACGCGGTCTCGAGAAAGAGAGAACGATATCACATCGAGGCTTTGTGTAAATTCGGTATCCTATGATGCCGTGATGCCGACCAATAGGAGAACAGGGTTTATAGAGAAAGGAAGATGACGTCACGTCGACCAATGGCAGAACAGCTTGAATAGTGACGTATTGAGGCTTGCTGAGTGATGTGTGAAGTTTGCCCGTAGCGCGGCAACTTCAAAACAATTTCAAGCGGCAAGAGATATTGGGATCGTATCACGAAAAATGTATTGTTTCGCGAGCACGAATATTTGCGATATTCCACTTCGTATCTTGAACACATCGTATCGTGAACCCATAGTACCGCGAGGTACTACTGTATGTATAAATGTTATTTAGAAAAACAGTTGAGAAGAGTTAATTTTTCATAAGATGAGATTAATGTATAAATTCATGTGATATTTTGGCAGATATGTAGAATTTTGAAAACAGATACAATTTTCATACACCAGACAATCTGCTGGACTTTGAAATGTTGTCTTCAAATTAGAGTATTTAAATGACATAGTTAAGCATAGACTATTTTATCCAAAGGGTTAAAAAAAGAAATAATGAATTCAATTGCACTTGATATATTAACGTTTATTTAGATATGAAGGCTCAAAGTTACCTTGCCTAAAATAATATAATTAATTTAAACATCGCTTCCAATTGTCTTTAGAAATGAAATGTTTTAAAATAGCTACTCTAAAATTAATTTGATGAAAAATTAATTACGATCAATAACGACTACGCCAAAATTGCCTAATATATTGCTATTTCAATTTTGGCTAATCATCATGGCCAGGCTGAAAACATTTATACATGAACGATTGTGCTATCAGGAAAAACAGAAAATTCAATTTTTTAAAAGAAATAAAGCTTTTCTTTTTATCTCTAACACAGACATTGTAGTTTCTTTATTACTTTCTAATAAAAACATATAGCAATTAATACTAATTTATAAATACAACACAAAGATAACTTAATACAACCCTCAGATAGACAAAGATAAAAACACCTTTCTTATTCTGTATGCAAGAACAAACACGTACAAATTTTCATTCTTCCCATCAAGAATTCGGGCATGTGATGAATTGCCTGAAGAAACCACGAAAACCAACACTTTATTAACATTTAAAACTAATAAAAATGCAGGACTAAACACAAACCATAGATAAACATGAAAGCAATAATCTGCTGTATAGAAGGAGCGTCTGTAACAGATAAGATCAAATCTTTACTTTACAGCATTAACATATTTTTTGCAGGTGGGGGGCGGCAAATTGTGGTTCTGCCCCGAGCGGCACATACCCTTACTACGCCGCTGAGTCTAAGTAATGCAGATTTTATTGTCAATTATACCATGACATAAAATAAGTTATACGAATAAGTTAGTATTAATAATAATAATAATAAAATGATAATTTATATAGCGCTGTATCCCAGCCAGGAGCCGGGCTCACAGCGCTTCACATGGAGATAACACTACATACATTAACCAAGTAGACACCCATATCACACCAACCACACAAATGACAATACGTAGTACATCCGCTACGTTAATCACTAAGAAAGAAGTGTTGTCTCATTAATTTTCAAAATAAAGTCCGAAAAGACATGTCCCAAGCGCAGTCCTAAATAAGTTTTGTGCCATAAGCCATACCTCTTTTCACGGGTCATGTTGACCATAACCATGTACTAAATTGATTCACATCCTGAACTGATATTACCAAGTTAACACTAACAAGATAATTAGTAAAATAGTGCATGTCAATATCACTTTGATGGCTCTATGTACACCGCTGCGGTGTACCTAGCGAATCCACAGGTTTTTAGGCCTGGGTAAACAGTGATGGTTATACCAAACAAAACTATGGAGAGTGGTCTAGGTACACTGCCTCTGAAAAAAAATAATGGATGGGGAAAACGATTAATTACAATGCTTGGGGAATTTGGTTGCTAGTGCTGTCACCACTGCCAACTCAGTCAACACTCTGGAATAGCTTACCAATGGTCAAGTTTTAAAACTATTAAGATTTTTTAAAAGGGGATACAAAACTTTTCATTCAAGGCATTCATTTAGAAATACATAGAATGTGAAGTCAAATATTATAAATAAATTCTTAGTCATTTTGGATTAAATGTAGAAAAAGACATAGAAAAATTAATTAACTAAATAAAAGTGCATATTATCCAAAAAGTTAAATTTAATTTATAGATTTAGACAGGATGCCGCCAAAACAGATTTTAGGCTATTGCCTATAATATGGAAGACGCACAAGCAAATCAAGAGTGAAAAACACCACTGTAAATAAAATTTAAATAATTTAATTTCTAGTGGCGGCTGGGTACCATTTGTCTCACGGCCTGGTACCGATTCTCGGCTGGGGGTTGGAACCACTTGTTTAAACTTAGACAGTTCAGTGGTCCCAGTAGACTTTGTGATTTGTAAAACTACTACTAAAACTTAGTCAAAATAAATATTTAATTTTAATGTCTTCTTAATTATTAATACTCAACTGTTAACTTTACTTAATTATTATTTAAATTATTTAATTTATTTATTAAACCAATTTTGAATAAAATAGACAATAGTAATAAGTAATAATAGTAACAGTATAGTGTATAGTATAGTGACTTTGACTTATTATAGTATAGTCTGTATAGTATAGTCTATTAGTCTATAGTCAATAGATTATAATAGATATTATTTATTATATTATTTATATTAATATTATGAATCATGACATGAATAATTCTTTAAAAAATCAAAGTGTAAAAGGAGGCGTCTTGAGATTACTTGAGAAACTTAAATTTGTATTTTAAAAAATGCCCAAGCCGTTATAAATATTTATGTGTAATTTCACTTTGTAATGGTTACCTAACTTGCAATTACAACTTACATCGTATGGTATGGAATCCTACTTTAGCGTGGGTATCAAAGCTGTTTCCCAATTTTAATTCATGAATATCATTGTCAACTGGCAAAGACATCACTACTCAAAAAGAAGAAATGGACTGTAAAATACCTTGTATAAGAAAAATATTCTAAACAATAAAATGAATTTTTAATTTAACGCGTTTTCATAAAAGGCCCATGTTTTCTTTAACTGAAACAGCTGGTACAATGGTTAAAAAAATACATAATGATAATACATCGAGATAATTAACACACTATATGTAGCTCTCTGAATAAGAGTTTAAAATGTTCCACTTAACAGTTCAATTTTGGCCTAGTTGCCAGAGAATATGTGTAAAGCTTGTAATTACTTGTTTGAAATAACTTTTTTTTTTTTAAACGTAAAAAGATAATAATACGAAATATATAATGATATAATATAAATTTTAAAAAATTGATATGACATTTTTTAAAATCAATCAATAATAATTGTTAGAAGTATAATTCCATTTGAACAATGCTTTTATTTATTTTAATGGATAAAAGATAAAAGGATAAGTGGTTTAAATTTAACTTTAAATTAAACAAACATATTTGTATTTTCCATTCATCATACAGTCAACGAAATAATCATACGTGAAAAATCTTCATCTATAACTGTAATCTATACTAATAAAAGTTTTTGAATCATCCACCTTACCAAATTTAAAAGAGGAAATTAATTTGTGTGGCTATTCTGTTTAATAGTAATAGGATTCATTATATTATTTGTTTTTAAACATTTGAATTTGGAGAATTGTAGACATAACATAGCTTAATCCATCATCCAAATCAGTTCAATTATATTTTCA
Organism: Radix auricularia; assembly: GCA_002072015.1. Lineage (NCBI taxonomy): Eukaryota > Metazoa > Mollusca > Gastropoda > Lymnaeidae > Radix > Radix auricularia. The sequence goes on along the minus strand of MUZC01000076.1, from coordinate 682,280 downwards.
ATGTTTTTGTTTTAAGTTTGATGAAACATTTTAGTCTAACACCTGGCATATTTTGTTCAAGTTTAGGTTAAAGTTCAAAAATCAAGGGATAAATATTGTTTGGACTTTGTAGTTTAAATCTGTATACCTTATCTTATATGTTACAGACGCTCCTTCTGTACAGAAGATTATTGCGTCCTATACTGTAAGTGAGTGTAGCGTAGTATACTAACTGCTCCTTCATTATAATCGTAGTCATTTTTAAAAACTACGTGTAAAATTGCATTCAATCAACGTTGATATATCAGTTCTATAAATATTATGAGTTTAAACCTTGGGCATTTTTAATTTTTATGCCAAGGCCAAGGCCGTAAGTTGTTAGGGCCGTGCCGTAAATTGTAAAGAATACTAACTAAAGTACTAAACTAAAGTCTAACTTACGTCTACGGTTAGTAATGTGAGTCATGAGGAGAAAGACAGTTAATGCTTTAAATTTTAAAATGTTTTTATTTTTTGGATGTGGCTAGCGCTACGACAATTTTGTCGTAGCGGCAGACGACCCGGTCGGATGTTGCTAGCGTTACGACAGGATTGTCGTAACAGCAGACGAACCGGTCGGATGTTGCTAGCGTTACGACATGTCGTAGCGCTAGTCAGGAAACTAGTGCTACGACATACGCAACTTCTGCTACGACTAGTTTTAGTCACTCTTTGCAGTAAACACATGGAGCAGGAAAGAATTAAATCTTAAGAAACTCTTCTGTAAATTGTAAACGCATAAATATATTAAAATACGACATTATTTGTGTGTGTATTAATTCTAAAATCTAAATTTATTTAAATATTTTTTTTTAAAAATAGATTTTGATTTAATTTTAGTATTGGTCTACCGATTATAAGTATATCAGCCGATTTTGCTATACTATTGTATACTTGTGTAAGTGATGCCGATAAATTAAAATTTAGAGTATACTTCAGTATACCGTAAAGCCTAAAGCCGTAAATGAAAATCCGCAAGCAACTGATTCGCGCACAATCGCAAGAATGTAGGCCTAAAATAATTAGTTTCGTGTGGAATAATAAAATGTGCCGTGTGCAGACTTTTCACAGGAAACCATTCCATTCATCCTTCTACATCATTTTCACTCTATTACTAATACTATTACTATTGGGGGGGGGGGCAGGTAATAACAACCGCACAGGCCTCCTCGTTTACTCGCCTTTTTT
>MUZC01000076.1:669544-680695 GCA_002072015.1 Radix auricularia | reverse complement strand
AAAAAAAAAAAAAAAACATGACGGCTGCGGGATTCGATCCCGCTATCACTAGTGTCATATCATTGCAGAGCAACCGGGCTATCACTTGATCTAGCGAAGCTGATGAGAAAGAGCAATTTTTTTTAATTATAACTGTTTTTCATTTAATGGCTCAATCTAGATTTTCTTTTAAACCTTTAAAATTCATTAATAAGCGTATCTAGTGATCATGATATATCATTATGAGAATTATGGTTTAGTATTTAAGTATTAGTAATAGCATATTTGAAAATACAGAAAACTGTTTACGACATGTCGTAACTTGTCATAACGGCAGACAACCCGGTCGGATGTTGCTGGCGTTACGACATGTCGTAGCACCAGCCACATCCGCGCGGGTTGTCTGCCGTTACTTTGTCGTAGCAGTAGACACTCCGTTATTTTTTTAAAGCAGCACCTAGGGATTGTTATAAAATGGGCAGTGGCTATTGAGACGCTAACGTCTTAATAGCCCACTGTCAGGCTATTGAGACGCAAACAAAATTAGCAAATGAAAATTAAGTACATGTATTTAAAGTTGGCGTATTTTGGTCATCCTTGACTGACATCACGCCTGAAGGCTTTTAAGACGCTAGCGTCTCAATAGCCACTGCCTATAAATTATAAAATGTTATTATATTTGCCTATCTTTATCTTGAGCGGCCGCAAATAATTCATTATATCACTATCACCCCACTATCGCTACTATTGGCATTCCTCCGAATCCCGGTGTCAAATTATTTTCCACTAATAAGAGGACATACAGTACATCAAAATATAATACTTCTTGATAGAACATATAACAAGTGTTATTTATGGGCATATAACCAATAATAAAATACTAATACGTAAGATTGTAATTTTCACACAGCGTTTGCAAATAGCTGCAGAAAATGCCAAATGGAGTTAATTCAAATCCGGCCAGTTGTGCTGCAGGTAAAACAAACAAAAAACAACAAGACAACGGTAGTCCGAGTAGTGTTTACTGGAGCAGCTGGTATGAAAATACGCTGAGATACACACTGATTAACAAAATGGCATCAATTATGATATTATTGTTTATAACCGAGACGTTTGATAATTAACTAAGTATATCTATGTGATAACATACAAAATAATTTTTATTTGGGACCAGTAATCGGAGGATTGCCCATTTAATCTCAATCCTATGTCCCTATCCATTCCTTAACTTTATGTTGTCAAGCCAGCCTTTCCGCTGTCAATCTCTTCTCCAGCCCCTTTCTTCAGTGCCTTGAAGAATGATTTTTGTTAGGGCTAGGGTATCATGCCGCAGCATATGACTGAACCATGCCGATGCCATCTTACGTCTCTTAATTGTTGTTAGGTTGTTCATGGTTTCTTGACAACCTGCAATAGAGTTTATTTTGTCCCAGACATTGACGATTCATTGGTCTTGTGTTCTACATAAGACATCTGAAGAATTTTCCTCATGCATTTGTTTTCAAATACCCCCAGCTTGGTTACCAGTAGTATTTAGGTCTAGCATCTATAAAGGGCAATGGCTTTAATGAGAGCTCTGTAAAGCCTGAGCATTGTTTGAAGGCTAAAGTTTTTGCTGTTCCATATTTTGGCTAACTTCATCATTGCTGCCATTCCAACTCTAGCTCAAATTTCAGCTTCACATGTACCATCTCTAGATAGATATAATGGCTCTTAGATATTTAAAGTTATGTACCTCCTCCTGCTTTTGTTGGTTCATTAGGATATTTGCCATACTGGCAGGTGAGGTATTAAAGTATTAACCAATAATCTTGCTTTTCTCTAAGCTGATTTCCATTGCATATGCACCTGATCCGTCTGCAAGTTAGTCAGTGAGCTTCTGCAGTTTTTACTGCTCTCAGCCAAAAGATCTATGTCATCAACATAAGGGTCTTAAGCCTATAGAGATGGATGTGTGGTGATCTCTGAGTATTTCTTGCATGATTTTTTCAAGAAAGATATTAAACAAGACAGATGAGAGAATGCAGCTCTGACAGACTCCAATTGTTGTTTTGAAGAAGTCCCCTACACAGCCTGCTTGCTTTGTATTTTTTTAAAAATTTGGAGGAATTTTATTATGTGTCAATCTTATAAATTTAAATGTGATTTATTTTAACCAGGTCCTAGATTTTGATTTTAGTTAAAAGCCTGAAGAATAGCTTTCTTTCTTTAGGAATACATTCTTCTGTAAATGCAGGTATAGCATTTTTAACAATTTCTTCCCCAAATAACTTTATGTTGGCAGTTTTACAATTATTATTATTCTACCCTAACAAATGTTTATTTGAGGATGAAATCAACATCTGGGACTATGGCTCTCATAGGTCCCCAGAAAAGCCCAATACACAGACTCTCCCCTCCTCAAGAGTAGAAGTGCCAGAATAGGCACCCTAAACTGCCTCAAGAGATCCAACCATTACTGTGAAATTCTAGGCTGCCCCCAAAAACACAATTCCGGTTAAAATTTTACCTTAAAATACTTGATAAGGGCTAAAGCCTCACTGAGGATTTCTGACACCAATGATCCCTTTAAGGTTCGTTAGTCTGTGTGCAGAGTAGGGCTGTCAATATTGTTGAAAAATGCTGTGTGGGTACCCGTCCAAAATTTGAATGGGTACCCAGGTTATCCGTTTGAATCGCTAAGGGGTGCTAAGGAAATTTTTTTTTAGGGAGGGGCGCTAAACGTATGATGCATGGCGGGTTATTTCTAGTTCATAGCTGTAGCTGACAACTGTTTTGATTAGCTAAGCTTTTCAGGACTTGACCCTACTTAGTGGACCCATCTCCCAGCATTTATTTTTGTAATACAGTGAAGATTGTTCAATGATTGAAATTTGATTTTTTTTTTAAACCCCCCAAAAACAAAAAAAAACAACAGAATACAGGGTAGCAGGTGTTTATTTCTTTTAAAGTATGGTGGGGATAGGATAGGATTGGAGACATGTTAGTGTGTGGGGGAGGGTAGATAAAAGAAATTGGCGCGTCTCAATCGGTAACAAAGAGAGCGGCATATTTCTAAGTCAAAGTCATGAACATTTCTAACCATTCCTAGTTATCGCTCTTGTGTCCTATTTTGTGTCATACTGAATGGACGAACCCACCCTCACCATTTATTTTTGTTATTATAGTGAAAATCATTCAACGATTGAAATATTTTTTTAAAAGTATGGTGGGGATAGGGGTGGAGACACATGTGAGTGGGGAAGGGGGGGTTAGATAAACGACATTGGCTCGCTCAATCGGCAACAACGATGAGCGGCGTATTTCAAAGCCAATTCCAAGGTCATTTCTAGTCCTTATCGGCGTTGTGTACTATTTTCCTTACTTGAACAATTCAAAGATCTAAAACCTTTTTGTTTTAAATGATTTTTGTTTCATGATCCTGGGGAAAAAATGTGTATCAAAATACTTTGTCGACACTGTTTTTTATTTCCGCTCAATACTTATTTCTTTTTAAGTGTTTTCATGTTAAGACGTATTTCACAGTATACATGTCAAACGGAAAGTTTTAATTTGATAAATTATTCGCGAGACGAAATTTGAACACAGAAGAGCCACAGTTCAAACACTGGTGGTAAAGATATTGCAGTAACATTTTCACAGTTACCCGAGCACCCGCTTGTAAGGTGGACGTGATAACCACTACACTACGAATCACGTGTTATTCTGTGAAGGAACAACGCAAGTGTTGCTTCTCTCTCCACCACCTCCGCTGGTTAAACAATAAACTGATTGGTCAGCCCCAGCGATGGTCATTCGTCATGCTCAATAGCACATACATATATATAGATTTTTAAATATGTAAAATAAATAAAATAATAAGCATTTTTTTATTTTTTTTGTTTCAGGTACAGCATTTAAAAGTAAATGATTCTATAGCACTTACTGTTCTACACCTTAATAAAAAAAAAAAGAAAAAAGACATGGCTCTCAAAGGTATTAAGGTGATAGAAATGGCTGGACTTGCACCAGTACCATTTTGTGGTATGATACTCTCTGACTTTGGAGCTAGAGTTATTAGAATTGACAGAGTGAGTACAATTTTTAATTACCTTAATCATTTTTTGCTTTATTGTCTCACAGATAGCTGCCTATCTCTTTTAATAAAATGTAATATTTTTTTTTTAACATTAAAAGATACATTTTTTTGCTTCATTTCATTATTAAATGGCTTTTACTTTAGTTGAAAGCTGAAATAAACCATTAAAATTCAAATTTTGCCCAAAGCTATAATAAAAAATATAATGCTCACCTTTCATATTTATTTAAATGAAACTATGCTATCAGGGGAAATAGGGAAAGTGAAATTATTATAATAAATAATTAATGATGGGTTAGCCCGATGCAAAGTTTGTTCCATGGCGTAAGAGTAGGAAGGTAAAATATCAGCCAAAATACCTTCAGTCTCAGTATATTTTTTTAAAGTACCGGTACATTTCTTATTGATTTAAATTATTTATAACTTAAAACTTTTAATTTTACAGAAATGTATTTTGTTGTTGAAAATATTGATGTTTTGTTTATAATTCAAATATAATTGTTGAATAGCCAAAACATATTTCACTTTGGCTAAGAATTAAATTTAACTATTTGTTTCAGTTGCATGCCCCAAATATAGACAGTATGGGTCGTGGGAAGGAATCTGTCAGTATTGACTTAAAAAAGAAAGAAGGACAAAATGCTGTGAAGAGATTATGTTCAGCAGCTGATGTGCTCATTGAGCCCTTCCGACCAGGTATATTTTTGTAATCTCTTCTATAGTAGGCTTGCAATGCTGGTTGATTGGCATGCATTCTTACCAGATGATTAAACCAATTAACATCCTTTAAGGTGATACACAAGCTGATTGGAATGGTATCAACTAATTCTTTCAGATTACTCTTCCAAATTCTTTTTCATGAAGATTTCAGGTAGTATTTCAATTCCACATGATCATCTCTCCACATGCTGAGGTCATTTATTGATAACACAAGAAGTTGATAGATACAACTATTTTTATTGAGAGCATTTTGGGATTAAAATTTAAATACTATCAAGTAACAAATAGAAGGGGGTAAAACTTGTAAAAAAAACTTTTAAAAATCAAGTATGTGGAAAAATAAATATGTGCAGAGGCAGTATTTTATAAAATAAAAAAATAAGGCACATTTAACTTTCATTACCATTTAATATTTAAATGTCCATTTCACCTTCATTCATTTAAATTCATATACCTATTAATACTAGTAACCTATAGTTTTGTTCGTGATCAGCAGCGTTAAGTATTATACCATGTAGGTCATTTGCAATTTAATATAATGAAGACTTTTATACGCAGGAAAACAAAATCAGAAAAAACATCTAATAATGTTGACTTTTACAAATGTACACAAGGAATCAATAATAATATAATATGAAAAAAGTATGTAATATTTGTCTCTTTTCTGTGTCTTTAAATGTCAACCTTTTTAAGCTATCAAATTTTAATGTTATTTACTTATCTTGAATCATTTGTAATATCAACCTGTATTTTAAAAATCAATACAAGTATCAAAGTAATTTTATTGCAAAATAAATTATTATATTTGGTTGTAGTTTTTATTTTGCCTGCATTTAGGTGTTATGGAAAAACTGGGACTTGGTCCTGATATCCTGACCAAAAATAACCCTAGACTCATCTATGCTCGATTAACTGGATATGGTCAAGAAGGACCATTATCCCATAAAGCGGGCCATGACATTAATTATATTGCAATATCTGGTAAGTATGGGATATGACATGAATTTTTATTTAAAATAAAAATATATTATTATAAAGCTTAGGCTTAGACATACCCTGATATTAGAAACACTCTATGAAAAAAATAATTCCAACAGATCAAAAGAACATTATCATTATATAAATTGTTTATTGAGCTCACACATTTAAATTAGAGAAATTTATTGCAATTTATTTCATTTCAGGCTTGTTGTCAAAACTAGGAAGAAAAAACGAACCCCCTTTTCCACCAGTGAATTTAGCTGCAGATTTTGGAGGAGGTGGTCTTATGTGTGCATTTGGGATTGTAATGGCTCTTTATGAACGAAATATATCTGGCTTAGGTCAAGTTATTGATGCTAATATGGTTGAAGGCTCTGCCTATTTAGGTAATTAAATATGTATTTTATTTTCTAAAACAAAAGATTAAAAGAGACTTATGCATAGCTGTAAAGATGGTTTGCAGTTTGAACAAATTGAAAATGTAGGAAAAATCTTCAAGCTAATATTATTTTGTAAAAAGCTTTCTAAAAATATACTTTCCATACTGAAATGCATGTAATAATACTTTTTTTGTTAAAAGTAGCTCTTCTTTTTTTATTCTAAAATAAAACATTGCATTTGGATATTTCATCTTAAAATTGTAATATTAAATTTCCTTCAGGCCATAAAATTAAATCACTTTAAAAAACTTTACCAGGTAGCTGGCTTGATGGCTCAGAACATTATTTTCCTAAACAAAGAGGAGACAATATATTAGATGGTGGAGCTGCATTTTATAACACATATGAAACTAAAGATGGTAAATATATGGCTGTAGGATCTTTGGAGCACACATTTTACAATGACCTTCTGAAAGGTAATTATTTTAAAATCTAAAATGCAAATTTAATTGTTGTCCTGTTAACAATTTACTTTTTAAATTAACTTTACATTTGATCTTTCCAGTTTTCTAGATTATACCTAAGTCTTGATTATCAGATCATAAATTGGTTGGATTCTAAAACCCACAATGCATGACACAATGTTTCTCAACCTAACAATAAGGAAATTAGGAATTGCTGAAATAGAAAATTTAATATACATTTTTTTCAAAATCATATGAGTTTGAGTTTGCACTCCATTTAGTAAAATGTAAAGAATTGGAAATTTTAAAATGTAAGAAGGGAATTGATTAAAAAAAATTATTATTAATAGTAAAACAAGGCAGTCACTTAATATTCCGTCTTTGTGATGGGCACCATTTAAAAAAAAAGACATTAATAAATATAACATGAGAAGTAGAATATGAAGTTCTGAAATAATTTTTGGGGGCTTTATTTAATGAATGAATAAATCAAAATTATCTGTAAAAATATTCTAATAGGTTTGAGCCTGGATCCATCAACTGTTTCACAATCTGACGACCAAGAAAAACAAAAAGAACTATTTGCAAATATCTTTCGCACTAAAACAAGAGATCAGTGGTCTGAAATATTCAACAATTTGGATGCTTGTGTTACACCCATTCTCACAGCAGAGGAAGCATCTTATCACCCCCATAATGAAGGAAAAGGAACTTTCCAGAGAGCCTCCAGACCAAAACTCATGGCAAGTCCTGCACCAAGACTCAGCAGAACACCAGAAATTAGACAGCATAGGCCACTCCCTGAAATAGGCCAACATACAGTTGATGTTTTATCAGAATTTGGATTTTCTCAATTAGAACTCAAGGAACTTATACAATCTGGAGCTATTGTGGAGCAAGGAAAACTTTGAAAAATTATAACATCTCTTAAACTTTGTGAATACATGGTATTAATAATTAATATGTTACAAAAACTATGCAGTGTAATTGATTGACTTCATTTATTTATATTTATGTCATTAATTAATTGGCCAAAATTCATTTATCTTGACATACTATACAGCTAAGCCACTTTGTTGTTGTTTGTCTGTCTTGATCAACAACTACCATTCTCATAATATTAGTCATGTGAAATTTAGACATTTGTGGCTTATTAGCCCTATTCTTGCTAAGAAGGTGCATCAAGATGTCAAACAAGAGATGGCTGGTAAGCTATATGGGAGGTTTCAGGCCTGATCCTTCCTGGACTTGGTGGCCTGTTGTCTGTTTGCCATTTCATATCATAAGGCACCAGATGGCTCACTCACTGCCTGCTGCCTCCCAGGAGTCATGCCCAATGTCAAAGGCCTTCAGTGCGGTCTTGAGCGTATCTTTGTAACGCTTACATGGTCCTCTGCTGACTCTCTGCCCATCAGTAAGCTCAGCATAGAATAACAACTTTTGGAACAAATGATCTGGAATGCCCACAACATGCCCCGCCCAGCGTAGTTGACACTGCTCGAGACTTGTGTAAATACTGGGGAGTCTTGTGCATGTACTTTGGTGTCTTGAACTTTTTCCTGCCTTATTATGTTGAGAATTTTCTTCAGGCTTTTGGTGTAAAAGTGAAAGCCACCAAGACTGTGTGCTATGGCAAGTCACAGAATAAAAAATTATTTTTTTGGAACTGACAATAATAGCATGCATGTCTTAGAATAATATTTTCAGCAGAAACTGTAGATTTTATCACACAAGTAATATCTATGTTTTCCCACATCTTTCTTCCTGGTGTATGATGCAGTGTATAAACAGAGCACCCCAAATTTTCTATTCTTCCAACTAAGTCCTTATCTGTCCCACCTGACTCAAATTCATCCCAGCCATCTTTTCTTCTACATCAAGTGTAATATCTCAAACTTGATATAATTGAAGGTTCTGGCATTGCAAAAAATTTGCACTTTTATAAAAATGTCTGTTACAATTATTCTAAAAACAGATACCAACTCTGTTGTTGTTTTTTTAATCCATATAGGGCCAAATTGAACACAAATAGTGTCACAGTCGAGAGATCTTCAATGAATCATCCAATACCAGAGAATATTTTTTTAAAACTAATATCTGTAACATTTTGTTCACTAAAATTTATTCTTTTCTCCAGCCAAATGAATTTACCAATAGCTAATAGCTCCAAACCATCTGGATTTCTTAGTACAAAAGCAATTTTTGCCTCTATCTTACATCTGTGATAAAGATGGCACCAGTAAATGGTTTTCCTTGTTTTGACATTTGTGGGCTATTTTGTGACTAATACGAGTGACAGATTCATTTTTTGCAAACTTTCTAGTAAAAGGAAATTCTTTGGGTTTTTAAACCCTGCTTCACAGACTCATTTCTCAGAGGTTAACTTTCAAGAAAAGTTGAACATGTTAGAAGCAGTGGTACATCCAGTGGCGTAGCGAGGGAGGGGGCGGTCCGCCCCGGGCGGCACTCACTCAAAGGGCGGCATTTGTGGGCATGTGAAAATGTCTGAAAACCTCCCCTTTTCTTTCTAAGTGGGAAAAAGATAATGCCACAAAAAGAGTTTCAATTTTGAGCTTTAATTAACGAATTCGTGCAATATTTGTTTCATTGCATAGTGGTTTTTGTAACTAATGCAAAACCGTATAAAAATTTAATATCGCTCATAAAGGTAAAGATTTGTTTGGAAAATTAAACGGTATGCGTCACAGATGGCGCTTTTATAAGAAAACTGCACAAAAAAACAATAACACACGACGCTGTCCGAATATATGTAGTATTAATATCGCACGACAGTTTTAGCGTGGAATTTCTACATTTGCAGAACGATGCACAAACAAGTACCTACATGACATGGTGGTTCAAATATTGTGTTAAACCTGCAAGTAGTAAATTATATTACTTATTCAGGTTTCATAAAATTATTGTAAGGTAACTTATTATAAATTAAATTCATTTTGTTTTTATTGCATTAAAGTAGCACATATAGTTTGGGTTTTTCATTATATTACGGGTTTTCATTAAAAAATTAACGGTAATTTATTTCCCCGTTAATAAGTACCACAATAACTTAAATAATTCCGAAAAAGGCATTAAAAAATTTCAAGCGTCTTCGAAAAAATTCAAGTCTGAAGTAACTACTAAAGCAAGATCAGATGCTGGAATTTTACTCAGTTCAATGCAATCTTTTTCTTTTCTATGATATCTCAATTTATGGGAACCCGTCTTTTTTAAATTAATGCAAACCCATTTCATGGAACAAATATATGTGCTAAACAGAACGCTGTTACAGAGAGTTGGAGATATTAACGGAATACAGGGTTAAAGGGAGAAAATATGAGTGGAGAAAATTCAGAAGACGTGTTTCTATCCTTAGAGCAAGAAGTACAACGAGAAATGTTTTTATCGATAGATGTAATAATAAAAGAATACGGTGATGAGTTACACGTCCTTGCAAAAAAATATTTGTGTATAATACAATGTAACGTTCTAAATGAAGAATTAGAACATCAAATAAATTACTTAATTACAATGATAAAGAATTGTTCGAGATTGAAAGGATCTAGATTCTAATTACCGATTAATTTCTCGATTAATCGGTAAAACATTTTATCAATTAAAATTATTTTAATCGATAAAATAGCGATTAAAATTAGGAAAAGTTTTTTTTTTTAATTTTCGATTTATTAATAAAAAATTAATAATTAATATTACTTTGCTTTTTACGTACAAACTACTCCATTTAAAAAACTAACTCTAAAAGTGTAAACTTTAAAATAACCTGTTTTATAAGGACAATGATATTTTTTAAAAAAACAACATTGTTTTTAATTAATTAACAACAAAATTTAATTTCATTGACATTATTTTGAACTGCTTGTTTTTACAGTATTTAAATATATCTGCTAACAATCGTTTAATTTTAAATTAAATTTCATTAAATACTCAATTTATGGGCATTTTTAAAATGCCTTTAGAGGGCACAAAACGTGAAGGAAAACAATATAATGGGAAAAGTGATTATGAGGTCTTAGAAAAAAAAACAAAAACTTTTGAACAACTTGGACTTGGGATAAAAAAGATGATTTTTATGTTTTTGTTAATCATCAAACAATTTCTATACAGCTGTATTACTTTTATATTTTTAAAATTTATTTGAAATTTTCATCATAGTGCCGTATCTTTAATGCGTCATTTAACTTACTTTTATTGCCAACTATGTTTTAAAAATAACTCAATTTAAAAAAAAAAAATTGCCTGTTTTTATTACTTCCCTTGAAATTTTCAGTTTAATGACGTCATACATCTTTCTTTTTAATTTTAAGAAAATTATCGATTAATTAATCGGTAATTTTTCAAAAGTTAACGATTAAATTAAATTTAATCGATAACAGCCCTAATATATATATATATAAATAAATATATATATATAATATATATATTTATTTTTATTTATATATATAATATATATTTATTTATTTTTATTTATATCTATACTAATAAAAGGGAAAGCCCTCACTGACTGACTGACTGACTGACTGACTGACTGATT
>MUZC01000076.1:618328-664917 GCA_002072015.1 Radix auricularia | reverse complement strand
TTAGTTAGTTAGTTAGTTAGTTATTTCCTCTCGGGCCGAAGACGGCACATAGGGCAGAGGTCATGGATTTCCATTTTTGACGATCTGTTGCTAATTGTATCAAGTCCTGGTTATTTCTTAGGCCCGATGGTTGAGCTTTCTCTTATGATTGTTCTACGCAGGGTTTCTTTTGGTCTTCCTTGTTTTCTTTTGCCTGTTGGTGTCCACATGAGGGCCTGACTTGGGAGTCTTCTCTTGTCCATTCGAAGGACATGACCGATGTAATTCCACCGTCTTCTCCTTATAAAATTTGACACATATTAATATTAATTTATATTAATACATATATAATATATTATATATGTATGTATGTATGTATGTGTGTGTGTGTGTGTGTGTACACACTCACACACATACCCATGACGATAATACATGGGACCAGAGGCGTCACTAGGGTTGGTGTCACCCGGGGCGGTAGCTCATGGTGTCACCCCCTCATGATTTAACCCATAGAAATCCTCCGAGTTTTCCAGTGCCAAATTACGGGAATATATAGAATTTTACGGTCTGGTGTCACCACCCTGATGGTGTCACCCGGGGCGGCCCACCCCCTCCGCACCCCCCTAGCGACGCCACTGCATGGGACAATGGGCTGGGTCATACTACATGTATTACTCGTCATAGTATAAAAATGTGAATGTGATGTAGACTGTTAGTAGATCTACATCTAAATTAGTGTAAGGTATTATGTATATTTTGAGGCATTTGAGGTCTTAACTTAATATATATATTATATTGCATGACAGATGACTGATTGCAAATTTGCAAAGTCCAGTCGTAGAGCTATTCAAAATATTCACTATTTCAACTCAAACAGTGTATTGCAAAATGTTCATCTAATACTAATAGTAATAGCATTATGTTGTCATTAATTGTGTGTCTACTTTAATAAGTGCGGACGTAAATTTAAATACGAAACTAAAAATCTCAAACTTTTATTGTGTTGTTAAAATTCGACACGGAAGTGCTTCTTGTTAACTCACTCTTATTGATCAATCAATGGGGGTTTGTCTTTGTAAGCCTTCGTCTGGATTGATGACTGGATGCACATATGTGCATGATGAGCATAGAGGATTTTACCGAGAATAGTGCTTTCACCATTTTATGATTTATCTATGGAAAGTACTAGGATTGGGTTGTTGGTTCTGTTGCTGCTTATTCAGACAGTGTCGGGAAATGGATTTCGCAAAGGTACACTTACTTATACTTACACTTACACAGTTACACACTCTTGAGACTTGTAGTTGTATAATAATACTAATACAGCACAAATACTGATACTGTTAATACTTGTTACTATTTATACATTTATTATACTTATACATATGTTATTTATAGTCGGGTATAACTTTTAGTCGTTGTGGTTAAGCAGTAACTGATTTCCTGATCAATTTACTGCTACTGCTAGTACTAGTAGTATTACTTATTACTTATTAGTATTCATATTCAATTGTCAATAATTGAATTATATAGGCCCATAGGCATAGGCCTAATAGTCTAATAGTTATAATTATAAGTTAATAGTTAATAAATCCTTAATCTAAGACTTACCCGTTACCCCTCTAACTCTAACCTATTTTAATTTAATGCTGTTAATACTGTTATTGTTATTAATAAATACTACTCTAGGGTCTAGTTGTCAAGTCTTTAAACTGTGACACTATACTATAGACTATATAGTTATAGTATATAATATAGTATAGTGATGGTGTAGTGTAGTCACTATTGACACTATTGTTGTATTGAATGCTGTATGAGTTATGAGCTGTTTATGGCAAGGGAGCTTGCCTCTACAACTGTTGGGATTGAAATTGCATTTGTTCTAGTTCTAGAATTTTAATTTTTTTTTAAATAAAGCAAGCTACAAAATCGGAATATTTAAATTTCATTATTTTATCATTTATCCAGTGGTCATTAGGGTGGCGAATTTTTTTAAATGAGCAAGATGGAGTGCAGAATTTAGCGTAGATAGTCTTTGATAGCCTTAATTCTTCAACTACTCATCAACATAAATATTAGTTCTCAAGAAGACTGTTGAACTAGTTGAAGTCTTATGCCACAATTTTCCTTTATTGCATTTTTTCTGATTTTTGTAATTGTACTGATCCTTTTAGTAATAACTTCTTTGTTTACAGATAATTAAAAAATAAATATATATTTATATTTTGACAATTGTTGAAATATAAATTCTTTTAATTCCCTTCAAATGCCTTTTTTTATGCAAGCAAAGGTCAAGAATTCTAAGGCCTGTAATCAAATAAATTATTAGAAAAAATCAAAATCCAAACATTGAAACGTAAAAAAAGCTTTGTTGGATACAGTGTTCCCTTTAAGCTGCACAGAGGTGCAGATATCTGAACTACATAGTACAGCAGTATAGCATTAATGCTTAGGCAAATTTTTATAAGGATAATATATTATCTGTGCTTGTGTGGTGTAAAATTTAGCACAAAAAATGGATGCTGTGAAACTTTTCAGACAAGTTTTTATTCTTTTGATTTAGTGCATAATTACAAAGACTTTATGGCAGATTACAAATTATTGTTTATTAATTTTTGCAGTGACTTATTTAAAATTTTAAATAATTTTCATTAGATTATAATGGAAAATTTTTAGTTCCAAACATTTTTGAAAACTCTTTAACTCAAATTGGTTTCATTGAAAATTTATTTGTATTGCAGAAGGTATTCAAGCTTTGATGAGCTGAATAGTATTGTTATTTAACATGTCCATGTTTTTTGTTGTTTGTTTTTTTTAACATTGAAAATTTAAATGTAAATAGCAAGTGTCTACTAAAATAGAGAATGAGCACTGATTTAATGTATAATTTTCCATCACAATGAGATAGCTTAAAGCATCCTTGCATGGTTTAACCATTATCAGAATTAAAAATTTTTTTAAATCTTCTATCTCTGTCTTCCACAAGTTATTTGATATTAGCATTTATTTCAATAAATTATATAAAACTGCTTGGATCATTTTTGTAAAAGATTCTCAGAACAAAATAAGACTGAATGAAAAGTAATTTTCTAGGGAAAATGTGCACTGGAATCAGCCCTATCTAGTTTAAGTTCATTAATTGGGGTGTTCAGACAATAGGCTGTGTCATAAATTACCAGTCACAATTTTTACTCCATATACTTAGTAAATGATTTAAGCCATCTATTAGGTAACTGAACTGAATTTATATACTAGAGGGACCGGTGAAAATAAATGTTTGAATGAAAAGTTAAAGTACACTGTAATCTATTTACTGCTAATTTTAAAGCCATTGGGTGTATTTTTTAAAAATATTTTATTTTAAGCTATGAATTAATATTTGACTTGATTATATAAAAATAAATAATGATTGAGTCTGTTTGTGTTAGAGGATTTCTCTGAATATTCAAGTGGACCATGAATTAGCACAAACACCCTTTATCAAATGTTAATTTAAATGTCAATTGTTAATTGGAAGTAACTGTTATTAGTTTTGAAACCAAAAAAGTTAAGTATGAAAATAGTTTCTTTCACAAGGTTATAAGCACACACTTTCATGAGTGTTAAAAAATGTCCTAAATTAAGTTCTTTTTTATTGCCTGCTCTTTATAAAATTCATTAATTTAAAAAAAAAATATTTTGTCAATTCACCTTGCATCTGTTTTTTTTTTCCTTCAGTTAATTTTTTAAATGTTTGGTTAGAGATTTAGGCATATCTGCTTTATAACATAGCTATAATTTCACTTCAGAAATATATAATTTCATCCAGACTTTTTGTGTGTTTGTTGTTGTATATCTAAACAATTTATTTATTTTATTTTATTTAAAATGCTCAGCCCTAAGTAATTTATCACATTCTTTTACTCAACTTGTCTTGTTATAAATACAATTAAATTTTTTTTTTAAACCTCTAAATAGTAAAAGCCCCCTACACATCACCCCCCACCCGCAAATAGCATGCCTAGAATTCCAATCTTCTTCCATCATTTCACTCATTTCATTTGGAGTTAAGGCAGAGGACTTAATATTTTATTAATTTTATAATAATCCCAATTAATCTCTTATATCATCATCTATATGTAAATTTTCATATATATAATTATTTTATAGCTTACTGCGTATTTTTAAATTATATTGCTGGTCGGTTTTTTTTTAATGAGGAGGCGCTATTTGGTACTTGCCTATCATTTATAATTTAGCCTACACATTTTATTTCTTTTATTAAACATAAATGATAGAGATTAGCTGGTTAATGTAATTATCAAAACATAAAGAGTGTAATATATGTTAATGGGCCGTCCATAAATGATGTCACGCGATTTTTGTGGACCCCCAACCACCCCCACCGGGTCACACGTGGTCACAAAAAGTTAGACCCACTCAAATATGACGTCACAAAGCTTTCCCGCCGGCATAAAAGCTGTATTTTCTATTTGAAAATGAGCTTGTTTGAATTCACTTTGTCTGATTTTGTCATCTAAGTATATGTTAAGAGTAAGTATGCACTCTAATTTCGTAACACGCGTGAAGCCATTGAAAACGTCATTAAATAAATTGAAAGCAATCAAATATTTAATTTAAGTGGAACCTCCTCTCACCCCGCTCCCTTTTTTTTCTTGGCGTCATTTATAGATGGTCCCTTAGTGGGAGGGCTGCAGCATAGATTATAGAGAATTAGCGCAACCTGGGCGGAATCACTAGTTTGTTCCCCCTACCCAATAATAATTGAAAGTACATGGAAGTAAACTTTTTTTTTACATAATTTTTTTTCTAGACCCCCACCCCCATTTGTACTGGCGCTCTAGGTTAGTGCTTGCCTTAGAAATCGGGGCTAACCATAACACTGCTTTCCGCCATGTCATTAAATGTTGAGATCATTGGAGTCTAATCAAATTGAGCATATTGTTGTGGTAGTATAACAAACGAGTGCCTACTAACTCAAAGCTACTACTACTATATCATAAGAAAAACACTTTAAAATTTACTACTGGCATATTACTTAGACATGTAATGCTGTGTTCTCTCTAAGGTCTCTGTGCGCAATTAAAAAACTCGTGTGCAAAATTCCACAGCAACTATTTTTTAAGGTGCAGAATTGTATATAATTTATTATCCTTTGAAAAAATTTGCTGCGCGATAATTCATAACTGCTGCGCGGGGTCTGTCAAATACCTGCCTCTCAGGTTAAAGAGTGTATGGCATCTGTCCGTTTACGAAAGACGATAGATTTATCTTTATTTGCAGCTCTTGGTGTGGTGGTTGATGAGACCAACCAATCCTTGAGTGGCAGTCTCTTCTGCATGTCGCCCACACGAATGCAGTGGGGCAGTGTTGCCTGGCCTTTCTCCTCGCTCTTTTTTAATCCTTTATATTAACTTCACCGTCGTCTCCTCGTATGGCGGAAAAACAGTTTGCATTCTCTTGACCAACTTTCCGTCATGCTATCGAGCTGAAATTTTGAACATAGACTCGTGTCACCTAACAATGCATTGTTTCAATACTTCAGATCGATCGAATGTACAGTAATTAAATTAATGCACATTTAGTTTATTTCTACATAAATGTCTAATGTTGGTTACATCCACGAGTTTGCGAGTTCACTCAGACGATCGGTGACCACACACCCGCCCCCGCCCGTACCCATTTTAGAGCATTTGGGTGTTAAGTCACTTTCGGTCTGTAAATGTTTGTTTTGAATGTATAAAGGATTCATAGTCAACAACTTTGTTTTTACGGGTTGTTTAATTCCAACAGCTTCTTCCCTAGTTTGATCCTCTGCTCTTAGTGATCCTTCTTTCACTATAGCCCACCACGTGACCCTATCCTCAGCCAGGTTTTCTCAGTTTTTTATATCAATGTCTCTCCTGCATAAGTCCGTGTATCTGAGACATGGCCGACCAACCGACCTTTTCCCTGTCGCCTGCTGGCTGTATAGCACATCCTTGGGTATGCGACCAGTTTGCATTCTCTTGACGTCTCTAAGCCAACGGAGGCGTCTTTGGCTTAGTATAGCTGGAATGCTGCTCATGCTTGCTTGAGCCAGGACCTCTGTGTTGGGATTTTCTCTTGCAATTTGATGTCAAGGATGCGGTGCCGGCATCTGAGGTGGAAGCTATTGAGCCTTCTTTCATGCCTGGTATATATAGGTGGTCCATGACTCACATCCATAGAGGAGCGTGCTCAGTACGCAGGCGTGGTATACCTTCAGCTTAGTCCTTGCTGTGAGCTTGGCATTGGACCAGACCCTTTTGTAAAGTCTAGCCATAACAGTTGCTGCCTTCCCTATCCTACCGCTTATCTCACCTTCCAGCGAGAGGGTGCTCGAGATGTTTGATCCCAGATATGTAAAAGTGTCAACACCATCCAGGTTGAAGTCGTCTATGGTGAAAGTCGGTAGGGAGGCAGCATCCTGTGCCATAATGTTGGTTTTCTTTATGCTAATGGTCAGGCAAAACTCTTGTGCAGGCAGCGGAGAAGCTGGATACAAGGTTCTGCAGTCCGTCTGCTGTGTGAGATATTAAGAGCTTGTGCAGCAAAATCTTCCTCATTTTGGACTTTGCTCTAAGTTGGGCAATATTGAATAATCTCCCATCAGCTTTGGTGTGTATGTATATCCCTAGCTGTAGTTCCTGAAGGCACACGGAATGAAACTGGAGTAAGATGGAAAAGAATATTGCGAATAGAGTAGGTGCCAACACGTAGCTTTGCTTTACTCCACTACTTACTGGGAAAGCTTCAGAGGTGGCACCGGTATAAAACACTGTGCCCTGCATGTCATCCTGGCATTGCTTGATGATTTTACTAAAAATCTGGAAAAGGCCGCTTCTGCTGACAAAATCGAAAGCATTAGTGAGGTCGACGAAAGCGATGTATAGAGACATATGTTGCTCCCTGCATTTCTCCTGCAGCTTGCGCAGAGAGAAGATCATGTCTATGGTTTATCTTCCGGCTCGAATGCCACACTATTTTTTATTCTGGGAGTACACGGGATGCTGGGGTCTGCAAGCGTGTTAATGCAACTCGGGTGAACGCCTTTCCAACTATTATGAGGAAAGAGATTCCACTATAGTTATTGCAGTCACTCTTGTCTCCTCTTTAAATCCCAGGACACAAGAGGTTAAAGAGTACATTGATGTAATCCAGTGGTTTCCAAACTTTTCTGCCGGAGGGCCGCATTGACTGTCAAACAGCAGTTTTGGGGCCGACTACCCCCAGTTTTTTTGGTAAACTACAGGCGAAAATAGTTGGCGTTTTTTTAGATTAAAAGTTCTCCAGGGGCCGAATGAGAGGGCCTCGCGGACCGCATCTGGCCTACGAGCCGTAGCTTGGAGATCCCTGATGTAATGTAAGGCTAAGTTTCCATTACGTTCACACCCAAATCCCTGCAGTTTTTTTTTTCTGTTTTGTGTATTGTAAGAAATTTGGAATATTTTCTTCTTTGGTTGAAAATTTTCGATCCCTCCAAAATTGTTATAAAGATTTGTGAAAAATACATTTTTAACGACTTTTCGCTGGATTTTCAATCTTTCGGTCGACTGAGTTCCTTTGTTTGTTTTCGTTGGGCTATTGTGCTAGTTATTTTCACTTAAAAATTATTTCGGCTGACAGCTTCAAAGCAAATCAAGTCTGGGCAGAAAAGGTTTTCAGAAATTAATTATATATAATTAATTTCTTCGACTATGCATGTACTAATTTAAGATTCTTTACGGTCTGTCTTTATCTAATTCGTTTTAAGATATTTTTTTTCAAATTTTTAGCGCATTTTCGAGAAGTCGAATGCGCTATTGCACCCGTTTTGTACGTCCGTCCGTCCGTCCGTCTGTCATCACCCTAGATCTCAGCATCCATAAGTCCTAGACCCATGATGTATATATGTTTTTTGTATGTCCTGACCTGCCAATTGTGCATCAACACTCAGTTACTCGATCCGTTAAAAAACCCCGTTAAAACTACCAAAAAACATTGCGAATCGAGAGGTAACACTGGCGCAGGGAACGGCCGCCATTGCCGGAAGTCGAATACATCGTTTTTTCAAGCATTGAAGAGTTAAAGTTATTGACGTCATTAGAATATGTGTAAAAGTTTAGAGAGTTTTACGTCATCATTTGTGGTGACTTGTAGTTAGATGAAAAGAGAATATAAAAAATTTTAAAATGTAAAGAAATTACTTTTAAATAATTTTTTTCAGGTATATTCATTACACAAGAAAATTCATAAAAATATGTCTAAAATCTAAACACGATTACTGATAACTACATAATGCTGATATCTAACATAAGTACTGATACATAATACGAAAATGCGCTAACACGTCCTGAGTTCCAAATGGGACCAGGCTTAACATGATTTTTTTTGGTTAGTGCTTTGTATTATATATATTTATTATATTTTTTAAAATTGTTAACTTGTAAAAAAAAGTATACAAATGTTAAGAGATTTTTCTATTGGAACGATTACCCTTAAGTGCGAATATAACTCTAGTGTGTATACCAGGGGTGGATTAAGAGGTGGGCTGTGTGGGTTAAAGCCAGGGATAAATTAGGATAAATTAAGGGCCCCCAAACTTATTGTATTATATAATAATAAAGTGGCTCAACCGGGGCCTCTGGTGGAATTGCAGCCAGGGGCCCGGTCAATCTCTATTTACCACTGCTGTATACAAAACAAACGAGACGGCGCATTAACTCGCCTCCAGCCGTGATCTCGAGGTAGGCACATTTGTAGCAGATACAAACAAAAACAGAAGTCTCGGAAAGGTGAGCTCCCGTGAAAACTGTTGTGTTTACGCTTGAATACCACCCGACGATTTATGGCTACATACCCCCCTCCCCCTTTTTTCCCCGGTCTCAATTAAGCCATTCTTTACCTGCCACATATCGTTCGGGGCTCCCTGGCGTTTTTGTTGCCACTCAACTGACTTGACAAATGACTATTATGCTTCAACATTATAACAATACATAGAGTGAGTGCACGGCTGTAATGAACACTTGAGGGCTTTCGCCGAACTCCTACTCATGGAGCTCAAGAACGCGATGGTGATAGTGTATACTTTGTTTACGGCCCTTAAAATTGGGCCTTACCGGAAGAATTTCCACCTTCAGCAAGAACATTGTTGATATTTTAATCTTTCTCTGAGACTCCTTGAAACTATACCGGGGATTTCCGTAAATAGGTCATGGGCTTCAAAACGGAAAATTGATGTTACATGATTAAAACAGGGCCAGCTTTAGGCATTGGAACATTAGGCAGCAGCCTAGGGCCTCCGATTAGTCTCATCATTAGTGGAGGCCTCGCACAAGAATCTTTCCATATTTATTTTTCTATTGCATTTAGGGCCACCAAATTCACTTCGCCTAGGGCAGTTGTTCCCAAAGTGGTCCCTACGGATCCCAGAGGTCCCCGATACCATTCAGGGGGTCCGTGGAAAATTAATATTTATTTGGGGTCCTTGAACGCGCAAGGTTAAATATAAAATAATAAATATGTGACCATTTTTTTTATTATTATGGAAATTAAAATATGTAACAATAAATATAATACTATCTGCATTCATGGGCGTCGATAGGAATTTGGATGACATCTAGGTTGTTGCTACGTTTCTTTGTCCGAAAGGTTACTAAAAGAATTCTGGGTCCATTGGCCTCCCATCCAATGAGTGCTCCTTGTGATGCCCTTGATAGCATCATGGCAACACCCAGGGTATGTGGGGCGTCGTCTTGTTCGTGTCCCGAAAAAATCACCGTCTCTCCTGAGATTAACTCTTCTGACCACATCCAGGCCATCTTGCTTCGCTGATTCCAAGAAGGGTAAAGTTATAGCTCCTCATCTCAGCGGCTATTTGTGTAGCTTTACCAGCCTCGTACATCATGCGGACATTCCAAGCTCCGATGGCGGCTGTGGTCCTGGTAGAGATGATGGTTGTCGACCTAATAGCTTCCAGATTTTGTCTTTCTCTTTTATGCGTCCTATTTCCCTCATCAAGTGATCCATCCTCTCCCAGGACGGAAATGTCTTTTGTTCCTCTTTTCGGTGTTTTGTAACTATCCTTTTTTTTAAATGGAAAAGACGTAAACAAGGTAAGGGTTAGCCTGACCGGACATAACAAAACAGCGAACGTTTCGGCAAAGAGCCTTTTTCAACGAACATACAATACACAAATAAAACGAATACAAAAATAAATAATAAAATTAAGAAAACTTAGCTGCGGTGAAATCCAAAGAATCGGTCAGGCTAACCCTTACCTTGTTTACGTTTTTTCCGTTTAATTTTTTATAAGCCTGATTGCAGTCCTACCCCTCATTTTGTTTACTACTTTTTTTTTACAGGGCATGGTTGTTGGCTTTGCGCGCAGTGGGTAGCTGCCTTTTTTCGGTTGGGTCCCTAGCCTTTGTGGATCCCTCCACTTCCTACAAGGCAGTATTTTGGTCCACCCAGAGTATTTGATTTCCCCGGTACCTTCCATGTCTGGTGGGCTTTCCCCTATCCACCGGCTGGCTGGCGCTCGATAGCAGATCAGCATCTCCCACGAGTCTAATTCAATGTGAACAACTGTAAATTTGTAAAGCTTTTCTGGGGGAAATACATAGAGAATTTGAATGCTGAATAAGCTGTCAAAGTTTGACCAAAAATATTTTATTTGTATATTATTTGCTTTATGGGAGTAAAAAAACAACAACAAAAAAAAAACAATGTGTGCTTCTAATAACAAGTTTTTACGGGTTGGTAACTGTAACTCAATAATACAGTTACTCAGTAAAACGTATTACCACCGAAAAATAAACCTAAAAGCTCATAGCGTTCGCCAATGAAGATTACAATTTTCCTAAAATTTGAACGCATGAAAATAATGTTGTCACTGTTATCAACTAGCATTCGTTAAATTAAGAGAGTCTGAAAAAACTGTAGGGGGAATGTATTGAATTCTTTATTTTTATTTATTTATTTAAACCAGTAGCGGATTTAGCAATAGGACAGGGGAGCGGCTTGCCCCCCCCCCGCGCCCCTGTTCGGTCTAAAATTGCGCCCCCCCCCCTCGATGAACACTAAAAAGGTGTCACTAGAGCTGAAAAAAGTTTGCTGAACACCAATCTTCTAATCAACACTAAACTGCAATGCGACAATATTGGTTTGCTAAATATCCTATTTCAAAACTGTAATATCTTGTTTGGTCAGTCAGGAGCGTCGCCAAGTAGAAAAAAATAGAGAAGTTTTGAAATGAATGATAGACGTGACGTTGTTCTTAGCAATTTAAAACAAGGTTTTCCATTTCGAGGACACAGAGAAAATTCTTGCTTTAGTGATGGTAGTCGTAGAAATATTGGAAATTTTCGTGAAATTTTATCTTTATTAGCCAAATATGATTCCACTTTAGACAGTCATCTAAAGTTTGGGGGGGGGGGATGAACTTCATTTAAGCCATGATGTGCAAATTGATTTAATCACTTGCATCTTAATTATTGTGATAATTGATAATGAAATAAATTCTGCACAATTCTTTTCTTTTATTATTGATTAAACCATTGATATATCTAAAATTGATCAGATGTCAGTTGCTTTACTCTCAGTTTTAATATCAGGACATGTTGTGGAAAGATTTATAGGCTTTTACACAGCGCTGGATTAACCGTTAGGCAAACAATCCACGTGCCTAGGGCACCAGGCGTTACGGGGGCATCACAAGTCCTCAAAAAAAAAAGTGTATATCGTCTCAGTAGCCATGCGTAATCGACACGACATCAGCCAATAGCTTATGTAAAATCGAGTGGAAAACTATTCTTAAGTCTCATACCCATATTATAAACGCGTTATAATATTATACAAGTTTAAAAGAAGACCAGTCACAGCAGTGCGACACCAGAAGAGAAGCATAAAGCATAGCAAAGAAGTTGCAAGAATTCGAATTTTCTCTCATGCTTGTCTTTTGGGAAGAAGCGTTACAACATTTTCACAGGGTCATTTAAGTTCTAATAAATGAGCACGTGAACTTGAATAAGTGTGCTGATTTGTATTCTTCACTAGCAGATCACTTGCCTGAATCTAGGGAGGAATTCAAAAGGTTTGAAGAAGCTGCAAAAGAAGTGACACCAGGTCAACTTTGACCGGTAATCGTAAAAGAAAATGTACTTTGATGGCGATGCCCCTGAGGTATCTCTGAATGTCAGAGAAAAATTTCATAGTCCTACTTTTTATGCCATTGTTGACAAACTTGAGGCAAATGTTAGTAGACAAGAACGGGTATACAATGATATAACAGTTCGATTTTCATGTTTGGTCGATGTACCATAAACATCTCAGTGTTCAAGGACTAATAAACTCTAATTTTGAAGATCTGTACAATAATTTACATTCTGAACTACGAAAGTTACACTCATATATTCGTAACAAGTTTCATGCATCAAAATCTTCATACAACACCTCCAGTCATGCAGAATTATGCAAAGTGATAGAGACAACATCAAGTGTGCTTTTCCTAACGTAAAAGTCACCTTGCGCATAAAATTAATTTTTACACCTGTTCATTTATGGGCTCTTTTTCTTAGCTGAAATGTATTTTTAAAAATCCAAGTAAAGGAACCAAGAAATGTTTCCTTATCTCTGCTGATGATTGAGGCAGACTTGAGCACAATTAACGTTGATAATGTACTCAAAAACTTTGCCAGATGTAAATCTAGAGAAAAAAAAACAAGGAAAAAAAACTTAAAATATCTATTTAACTGGTTATAGTTTTTTCGTCTCTTATTTTTACAAAAGTTAATTAACTTGTAATTTAAATACAGAAAATGTAGATTTCATTTGAGTGATATTAATACAAACATATGTGTTAACACCTGGTGTTATTGGTTAGGTTTTTTTTGTTTTTTTTTTCTCTGTGCGTAATATTGAACATACGAGCGGTCAGTGGAGGTTTGTGCCTAGGGCAACAAGATGGATTAATCTGGCCATGCTTTTATACTTTGGAAAACAGTAATGCCGCCGTATTTGCTGAGAAGATTTTAACCGAACTACAAATTACAAAAGCAAAACATTGATATCACACTCTGTCGAGGACAGGCAAACGATGGCATATCGGTGATGTCTGGAATTAAGATTTGCCTTCAAACTCATTTAAAGAAACTTTCACCCAATGCCATCCATCTATGTTCATTGTTGTGCCCATGTTTTGAATTTCGTCACTATGGAAGCAATGCCTGTCAACAGTAATGTGCGGTTGTTTTTTCGGAACAGCTAAAAGGTTGTATGCATTCTTTACATCAAGTTAACCACGTCTACATACTCTTAAAGATAAACAGTTTATACTTTGAAAAGACTCTCTGATACAAGATGGGAACGCCGTAAGCATGCAGTTGATGCAGTTGTTTGGTCATTATATGCTATTCTAGCCACTCTTTCGCTCTAGAAGATATAACTTCATGGAAGTCAACAGAATATAAATGAAGTGTTAGAGCATAAGCTATGGGACTATCTGTTTTAATAACAAATAAATATTCTTTCGTTTTTTCTAATGCCATTTGTACAAAAGTTGTTGGATAATATCTTCGTGTTATCAAACTACTTGCAGCACAAGAGCATTAACATTGCATTTGCAAAACAAATGATCGATGATGGAAGAAATAATTTTGTTGAAATGAGAAGCGATAAAGCTTTTGAAATTCTGAAAGTATATGTTAAATCATTTTTTAACAAAAATCGTTTCAAACTAGATTTTAAAAACAAAATTTAAAGAAAAGCGAATTGCAAAAAAGAAAGGTATGGCAGGCGAACTTAGCAGAGATGAAAGAGCTGATGATCCAACTAAGGTGGCCGAGTGGCACCGCGCTCGACTAGCGTACCGATGGTCATGAGTTCGAATCCATGCGAAGGCTAGGATTTGTTACCGGGACCTAGGGCGTCCCTGAGTCACCCAGCGCCGAATGGGTACCTAACACTAGTTCGGCGGCTGGGTAATGCGTGGAACCCTCATAGCCATGGCCCGTGACCGCTGCATCACTTGCCAACAGATCATCCGTCATGTATGAAGGATCGTCTGTATATATAAGATAAGATAAGATACAATCTTTAAATCTGAAACGTACTTCACTATCTTGGATACACTTGTAACACAAATAGAAGATCGATTTAATTACTTTCGGGGCGCAGTTATTTATTTCTATTGTGTTGATCCATCACAAATGTCGGAAAAATAAAGATTCTTTTCGAAGTTTATGCAAAATTTACAAACACGACATTAACCTTGAAGAAGCAATAGTTGAATATTATATCATCAAAGATTTGTATGCATCAAGAGGTCCATCACTATCCAGTGAACTACAACTTAAGAGGTTCTGCCATTCTCGACGGAAAAACAAATGGCATCAGGTCTCCCTGATTTGTCTATACTCTATAAAATTTACTTGAATCTTCCTGTTAGCAGTGATTGAAAATTATCAAAAATTATATGCGCTAAACAATGACAAACGAAAGTCTGTCTGGATTGTCATTTATTTCAAATGAACGTGATCTCGCTGAGAACTTTGGCTTTGAATCAACGATAAATCGTTTTGCTTCAATGAAATCACGTAGATATGAATTTAATTAGGGCTCGGGGCTCTGTATAAATTCGCATAAACTAAGTTTCTTTCTTAGATCAATAAATATACGATTGAAAAACATTTACCTTACTATTTTGAAAACATATCTGTTTATATGGTTGATTCTGTTTGACCTGTTCGGTGATTTTGAACATTTTCCAAATTAGAAGGCTAATAATTAGTATTTACCGAATTCTCGGTTATTTGTAAAAATCTGGCGGCGCCCCCTGAAATTCTCCTGCCCCCCCCCACGCAGAAAAAGCTAAATCCGCCACTGATTTAACCACTAGCTAACCCCTCCCATAGTTATCACAATAACAGTTGATGAGTATGGAGGAAATCTCAATTTGTAGAAGTATTTATTTATATTTATACATTTGCTAAATACGGTGTAGTTGGTCGTAGATGGGGTTAGCTAATTAAATACAAAGAAATATTGATTGCAGATGAGTCAAAAATGAAAAAAAGGTTAAAAAGGGTGGGGTAACGTTGTCGCTTTTAGTCTTGCTGGGCAAGGGCTCTGTTTGTTTCTGGCGATGGGCTGAGCTTATTTCAAGCATTTCGACCAAAGCTAGGAAACTTAATGATCAATATTGTGTTTTACTCATACCTATAATTTCTAAAAAGCTAGACATAACCCGCCAAAAAATGGCATGCAGAATTACCCCCGAACTTTTTATTTAGTAAATTTACTCTTTTTTTAAAAAAATGCGCTCAAGTAACGAAAATTAATCTTTTTAATATTTCAAATTAGTGGATCCCCGACCGCCCCAGCCATCTTTTTTGTCTGTGGTGGTTTTTTTTTTTTTTTTTTTTTACACCCCTAAGCTATAGTAATATTTTAACGCCCTCTTTTAAATTACAGATTTATTTATTTTTTTTTAAATGAAAGAAAATGTTTCTCAAAACGTGCGGCGTATTTTTAAAAAAAAAAATCTTAATAAGCGTAATCGAAATTTACATGCGGGTTCTTTATCGTAGCGTTTTTAGCGCATTTTCGAGAAGTCGAATGCGCTATTGCACCCGTTTTGTCCGTCCGTCCGTCTGTCATCACCTTTGATCACAGCATTAATAAGTCCTAGACCCATGATGTATATATGTTTTTTGTATGTCCTGACCTGCCATTTGTGCATCAACACTCAGTTACTCGATCCGTTAAAAAACCCCGTTAAAACTACCAAAAAACTTTGCGAATCGAGAGGTAACACTGGCGCAGGGAACGGCCGCCATTGCCGGAAGTCGAATACATCATTTTTCAGGCATTCAAGAGTGGTGCGAAGGCGTGCAAAAGAATTAGTTGTTTTTTTTTTTTGTTGACGTCATTAGAATATGTGTAAAAGTTTAGAGAGTTTTACGTCATCATTTGTGGAGACTTGTAGTTAGATTAAAGAGAAAATAAATTTTTTTAAAATGTAAAGAAATTACTTTTAAATTAAAAAAATGTCAGGTATATTCATTACACAAGAAAATTAATAAAAATATGTCTAAAATCTAAACACAATTACTGATAACTACATAATGCTGATATCTAACATAAGTACTGATACATAATACGAAAATGCGCTAACACGTCCTGAGTTCCAGAAGGGACCAGGCTTAACATGATTTTTTTTTACCTATATTATTTTTGTTTATTTTTGGCAAATGCAAATCACTAACCGCGTGAGCCTGGCGTCTGGCGTTTTTTCTTTTTAACGGACCTTTACTTAGTCCAGGAAAATGGTTTTCACGACTTATTAGTATATACATTAAAATATTTTATAAACTTAATGAAACTGTAAAGGAGTTTATTTTTTATGGTTGTATAATGTTGTCTTGTAGTTGTTTTGATTTTTTTAAAATACAGCAGTGTCTAAGCTTATCTTAGAGGATGGTCATACATGTACTTGTTGCTTCATAATCTACAGCTTCTCCCTTGTACATGATTTACATTCAAATTATATGCTTGTTAAGGAAAATTTGAATTTAGGACAAGAAACAGAAGTCTTCGCAATCGTTTTTTACAACATTTTTTAACTAGAATTAATTTCCAATTTGAAGAGAAAAATTGCCCACAGAAAAACAAAAGTAAAAAATGACCGAAAAAAACAAAATTACCCACTTCCCGTGATCCCATCTTTCTGAAATTGTGCACCTAGACTTGTGTCACCTAACAATATATTGTATCAAAATTTCAGATTGATCGACTGTAACGAATTATTAAATTAATGAATTTTTAGTTTATCTCTATGTAGCGTGTGTAGCGTCTGCTATAATTGACCACCACGGGTCACTGGAGTTTCACTCCAGCCCTCAAGATGTCACAGGGATCTGTCGCGCGTGCGTGCGTGTTCTATTGAACATAATCAATACATTTAGTTATGCCTCATATATTCGGGATTTTTTGTATATACGTTTTTTTTATTTATAGTGTTATTGGAGCATTATTTTATTGTATTTTTCTAAAAAATACATGACATTTTTGGCATATTATTGATCGTGTCACTTTAAGAAGTGGTCATCCTGAGTTGTGTCACCCTGCATCTGCACATCGCCCCGCATGTTGAACGCTCGTAAGAGAGCTTTCAGACTCCCCGCTCCCAGTTTTTAATTCATTAATTATAATCGAAGAAAAAAGATTCAGATTATATCCTAAATTTATTTTAATTTGTTTTAAATGAGAACAAGAAGGTTTGGGGGGGGGGGTGAATCCTAATAATTACCTTAGCTGTTTATTTTAATCTGTGTGTTAGATATTATTTCGAAACCCCTCGTTTATTAGAGGTCTATCTACAAAGTCTTTCTCCACGTTATCCATTTTAAGTATATTTAAAATATTTTCTATAATTTATTTGTCTAATTTCGTATATTATTCAGTCATTAAAAGTCATTTGTAAGGGACAACATGGGAGGGGGGTGCTTTTTCCCTTTAATTTTAAGGTTCGTTGGTCTGTGGAAAGTTTTTTTAACAAAAACAACTCGCGTGCAAAGTTGCATAGCATCTATTTTTGTGTGCAATTTTTCACAAAATTTGATGTGCGGTAATTCTAAACTGCCACGCGGCTTCAGGCCGATAACTGCACGGTCGCTCAGCTTAAAGGGAGCATGGGTGAGGGGAATGTGTATCCTTTGTCTTGGCAAGTTTCTTTAAACTCAAGATAGTCAGGTGATACGGAGTACGGTTTTGTTTTGTGGTTTTTGCATGTTTGGATCAAACTCAATTACCCCTGCCACAGAGCGTGAAAAAAAAGTTTCGGGTTACTCAAAAGCGTATCTGCAGGGGAAAAAACAACTAAAGAAACAACAAAGCCTGGTAACGGCTTGAACGAGGCATTTTAACGCATTGCGCTTACCACGGGGCTTTTCTCTTCTCTTTGAACACCTTGGATTCTTAAAATATCTGATA
Source organism: Radix auricularia (assembly GCA_002072015.1). NCBI lineage: Eukaryota > Metazoa > Mollusca > Gastropoda > Lymnaeidae > Radix > Radix auricularia. The sequence continues at coordinate 646,947 of MUZC01000076.1, read as the reverse complement.
TTTCCGGAATTTTAAAAGGGATTCTGGTAAAGGCGATAACACCCGACATCTACACGAACCCTGCCGGCTGTAATGAACGAGGGCTGCATCTCATTTTCCTGTAGTAGCACCCCGTCAGCTCAAACTAAAACTCTCGGCGAGACCCGTTGCCCTGACATTTTACTTAAACGACGGCTAACAGGCGTGATAACAATACGACTTCTGTGCCGGTACTTTACCTACCCGCGATGTTTAAAACGTGGACCCGGGCACCATTGAGACTGAGCCCCTAACCCAACCCTCCCCCNGTGGCTATTGCATTCCCGTTTTAATGTGAAGCGCCTTTTGGAATGACACAAATAGGGCACTCTGTAACCTTATTAAATCTTAGCTGCCCCCCCTAAAAAAATGAAGTAAACACAATCTAAAAAAATAGCCCACCAATGCCGCATTTTTGTTACTTTTTAAATCAACTTTCAAAAAAATGTTAATTTTATTTACCTAATTTTAATAAAGCACAGCAACACACAATTGATTGGGTTGTTGTTTATTTATCAGTTTTAAAACTAGTAAAACCCTTTATAATAAATATATTCACGCTTTTACTTGCTTTTCCCCTGGATTTTCGCGAAAAAAGTAATGATAAATATCTCCATGTCTGCCTAAGGGTGCTATTGGTTTAAAAATAAATCACCCTTAAGTTAATCCTGACGTTTTTCAGTCACAGTTAGCCGCCCCTGCCTCTCAGGTTGCCTGATGTAGACAGCTGAGCTAAGGAGATGAAAGACAGAACCAGTGCTCTAAGCTGTTGCCCAATCTTGAAAGCTTTATAACTTTATTTTTATTTTTTATTTCCACCTGTGCCTTTGGAGTAAAAAAGATAAGTTCACTTTGGAAAACAGCCCCAGCTAACACTCCAACAGAAATAGACAGACTTAAAAAGAGTAGTGGGATATTAAGAGGTTATCAATAAAAAAGCAGACATCTCTCATTCTAACACACAATCTCTGTTTTTAAAAAAAAATTAATTGAAATGAAAAAATGTTTTAAAATTTCACTTTTTTTACATTTTAAAAAAAAGACAAAATATCCAACAGTGATTGAGTAGCAAAATATGATTTCTGGACAATGAATTGTTTTGTTTTTTGTTGCAAAATATGACAAAAGTGTTCAGGGTATTTCTTGTAGGCTGGAGGTGTGACAAACTCTTCCTCTCCATTCCTTTACCAGATACAGGTGGTCTGACCTCCCTACAGGTAGACCGTCTTGTATTTGGTAGTCCTCCTCATTTATTCTTCAAACAAATATACAGTTGCAAGATGTGGACTAATATTCCTTAGGAGCCATATGCACTAACTTACTTCAAAGATCAAAAGCCCTCTTGTTCTTATTTTTCACTTTGTCCATTATGCAAAATGTTTTATCTGCATGAAATATTTGTGTCATTGTTCTTTTCAATAAGTAAATGGAAAAGAATTAAACAAGGTAAGGGTTAGCCTGACAGGACGTAACAAAACAGCGAACATTTTGGCAAAGAAAAAGGCTCTTTGCAGATACGTTCGCTGTTTTGTTATGTCCTGTCAGGCTAACCCTTGCCTTGTTTACGTCTTTTCCATTTACTTTTTTGTAAGCCTGATTGCAGTCTCACCCCTCATATTGTTAACTTCTTTTCAATATTATTCTAATGACAAATAACATTACCTTACCTTTACGGTAGCATAATGTATTAATTTAACTTTTGTGAATTATTTTAATTAAACAGAAAAATTTTCTTTTCAAGTCAATCAGACTCAGATTTGAAACAATTGCCAAATATTCTTGGAAACAAGATTTTCAGAGCCTTTCATATATTTTTTTTTGTTGATAGTTCACACCTACCACATGTGTTACAAATGCCTACACAGCAATTATTTTTTTTTATTCCTCTTAGGCATTAACTTTCTCATCAAGTATATCTACCTGTCTTGGACTTTTAATCAATTTTTATCTAGATATTGACTTATGCTTGGAACTAACCATGATCAATTTAAACTACTATTTTTGCTATTAACATGCTTTTTTAGTTAAACTTAGTTTTTCTAGGTGGTTATCAAGAAATACATTTTGGTTTTTGGAAGTCCAACATTTTGCGATACGGTTTGTTAAGTCTGCTCTCTTTGTAAATCTCAGTCTCAGCTCTATTACCTTTAGATTAAAGTCTGCTTGGAACGAGAACGAGGCTACGCCTAATAGGCATGTATAGCATCGAGCAACTCTTTAAATTGGATTTTTGTGTGTTTTGGACTGTTTACTTCATGTTGTCATTTATGTAGTTAGTATGATATGAATTTTTATTTAATTAATATATGTGTTATTATCACCATGTAAAGCGCTGTGAGCCCGGCTCCTTGCTGGGATACAACGCTATATAAATTATCAATTTATTAAATTACAATTTGTTACATTTAAAAAAAATTGTTTTCAACAGCTCGAGACATCCGTGACCTGAAATCAAAATATGGGAACCGAATTCTTCTGGACAATATCAAGCAGCCTTATGAAGTTATCTATCCACAACAGTTGGAACGAGGCAAAATTTCTGATATATCTACCAGGAAACATAAAACAAGACATCATGTAAGAAATTTTTTGTAATGATGTATTTGTTTAATGCCATAGTATGATTTTTTTAAAAATGTTTTAAAAAAATACATTTTTGTAAATTCATTTGCATTTTTATAAAAAAAATTGGTAGATTTTAAATCAATAAAATAATTGAAAAACTTCAAAAATCCCCTTTGACAGTTTCCACAAACTACCCATGAGCATGTTCAGCAGTTCACCTTACAAGTTGTGGTTGAAGGAAAAAACTACAAGATCAAACTGCAACAAAATGAGTGAATATAAATTCTTTTTTTTCTTTGTGTTAACTTTAAAAAGACAATTTCTAAGTATTGGGATAAAAATACTTATTAATTACAAAATGTTAAACTTCAATATCCATGAGGGAATTGGTAAAAAAAAATTTTGTTTCCTATGTTTGTCACAGGGCTCTTTTATCAGCTGGGATTGAGGTAAAACATTTTGAGGAAGACAATCGCCAAGTCATAACAAAGGTAAGTTTTACAAGTAAAATATTTTTAATAGTCCAGATTTAAAATAATAAAACAAGGTTAAAGGCTCAAAATGATTTCTTAAAATGCTTTTCAGACAGTCGAGCATTGTTACTATCATGGACATGTGAAGAAAGATGAATGGTCCAGTGTGGCAGTCAGTACATGCAATGGAATTCGGTTTGTAGAACCATTAATTACATAAGTCATAAATTTAATAAAATTATTTTTTAAATGTATGGTTTTCATTTTTTTTATTATCCTAGAATTTGAGCTACATTCAGGTAATATAATTGGTTAACTCTTTTTGATTACATAGCATTTGTTATTATATATTTATATTATTGATTAATTCCTTGTAAACTAAAAAAATAACCAGTGAATCAATGGTTGAGGCCATGAGAGAACATCTTATTTTTTTATGTAATCTAAGAAAATATGCATTCAAGTTACACAATTTATAAGAATTGCCATTAGTGCTGTTACAAACTTATTTTCTCAACCTTTAACTACAATATATATTTTAATGTGTTTCCCTTATTCAACACAGAATTACTACAACAATATTTAAGTCTCTGTTAAAAGAAATAATATTCACCTAACATGCTTGTAGTATGAGAAAGAATTTCATACAGTGCAGATATTATGTGTTTTATATAAATTATTTATAGTAGCCTTACCTACAGTTAACTTGAGTATTAAATTTTGTGATCTCTTAATTAATGTTAAAACTAACATACCATTTATTTATTTTTTAGGGGAGTTATACAGATGCACAATGAAACTTACATAATTCAACCTTTGATTAAAGATGAAAATGTGAGTTGACAAATTTGTATTGGGTTTCTCTTTTTTCATGACTATAATGATATAAATAGCTTTTTTTTTTTTTCTTTACAAAAATTCAAAAGTAAATACAATTTACTTTCAGGGAATTGCAATTTTCACTGAAAAATTTCACTTTAAATCATACTTTCAGGCTACAGAGCATCCCCATGTTATATTCAAGGCTTCAGCTTCTAGTGAGGAAACTTGTGGTAAGTTAGAATATTGACATTCACAAAAAATTGAACAGCAGAAAAAGAAGAAGAAGAAAAACCTTCTAACTTTACCATTTCATTTTCACAGTTAAATTGTTAAAATTAAATATTTCCATTACAGCTGTATCTTTTTAATTGTATAAGGGAATAAAGATGTTACAATGTTACATTAATTGCAATATATTATAATTATAACAGTGTATCTGTGTGTTGTTGATATAAGCGTATCATTTGTCAACTTAATTATTATTATTTACTAGTTAAACCCCATCCTATGTTTTACTGAATATGTTAATAAGAATGTTAAATCACAAGAAAAAAAAAATCTTTGTAATCTGAACTACAATATCACTTGAAATTAAACATCAAATATGTAGTTCAAAATAGAATCAATTCTGGGTATGCAAAAAACATAACCTACTAATTAATAAATCTCTAGATCTATGTTAATGTTTCCTTAATTTTCAGATATATTCAAAATTTTACATTATAATTTTACCAAGGCATGTTGTTGCTGAATATTTCATTATACAATTAAGAAACATGTTATTCATATGCAATGCACCAGGTATATCCATCATCCCCTGCCCCCTCTCCCTCCCCCCCCCCCCCTCCAAAAAAAAAAAAAAATTGAAATTATTTTTATCAAATTATTTTTCATTCAGGCACTAACCTTTTGATTTGTAAGAATGTTACCATTTGAAGGGAAAAAAATTAATGATGAAGAAATACATTAAAGCATTTTCTAACCAATTAGCTGGTATCCATTATAGTCTTTCTTGTCAAGATCAACTTTTATTCATTGTGATATATTGTAATCATATTCCTCAGGGAATACCCAAGGATTATGGTCCCCATTTCAAGAATTGCACAAAGGAGAGCTGATCAAAAGGACCAAATTTGCAAATGCTCAGAAAGTGTGTTCCTTTTTTTCTTTTTGTTTCACTTATATAATTAACTTGCTCTGTCCGTCTTTGCTTTCATTTTTAGTAATTTTTTTTTAAAGAATAATTTAAAATTTTGAAATGTACATTTATTTTACCTTAAACAATAAAAATACCTTGCACAGAAATTAATAAACTCCTTTAATACCTGAATTAAAATATTACATTACCAAAGACATTGGTAAGGTTTTCTAGAAGAGGAGCTTCTAACGTTCTGTTTCAGAGGTAAAATGAATGTATTTGATTGTTCAGTCACAAGATCTCTGAACTATTACTAGTAGGGTGTACCGTGTGCCAGATTCAAATTTTTAAAATCCAGCCAGAGCTTGATTTGGCCAGATTTATGAAGGGAAATTCAGCTGGAGCTGGAGCCAGATTTGTAAAAAATGGCAGGATTTCGGATTTGTCAGAGCCATTATGAATATATATAAATTAGGACTCTACTAGCCAGCCGGATTTCTGAAATGAAATCCTGCCGGAGGCATATTTGTAAAAATGGCCGGATTCTGGTTTTCTCAAAGCTGGAATCCGATACACCCCTAATTAATAGATGTCTTTCCAATTTTCTAAAAGCCTTTGATTACCATGCAAGTGTTAGTCTCATGTCTTGCCTTCAGTGCAACTACTAATACAACTTACATTTTTATAATATCTTTTGCGATAACCGATTCTTAGTTTTGGGTTATGTTGTTGTTTTTTTAATATTCTAGAAAATAATTAAGCAAGGTTTTTGCTGTCGAAGTTGAAGTTTCTTTGTTTCTTAACATTGATTTTCATAAATTTTTCAAACAGACTCAGAGTAAGAGTGGCGATGAAAAGCAAAAGCTTTTAAGAATAGCAATGGTCCTAGACAAGTCAATGGTAACATTTTTTTAGTTAAAAATTGTTTTACCCTATTCACTGTCATAAAAATGTATTATTATTATTATTACGGAAAAAATATAATAATATTTATTATAATGTATCATTTTGGCTAAATAATTCTAGTCTACTGTATGAAGATGTAAGTTTTAATTTTAATTAATCTAATAGTTTTTTTTGTAAATTCTTTATTTTAATTTTAAAAAACATTCATTGATATATTTCTTTTAGTATATGGGCTTGGAATTTAGCCAGCAACATGTCATTCAATATGCAGTGGAGGTGGCAAATATAGCTGATTTGGTAAGTGCTAAATGCTTTATCTTTTTTAAAAATTGAATTACCAGTTTTGGGCTGGGTTTTTTTTTAAATATTAATTTTAAATTTTTTTTTTTTTTAAAGATAAAGATTTATCAATTATTCTATTTAATTTTCACTTTGTGTTGCAGTACTTTAAAGAAATTGGATTTGAAGTTGCTCTGACCTACCTGGAATTCTGGAATCTTAAAAATATGTTCCATGTTGATAAACATCATAGAGCCTTGCTTAGCAATTTCCTCCACTTTAAAGAAAAACTCCCTAAAGACAATATCTTTGATGCTGCTTTTTTTGTAACGTAAGTAAAGTATGCACTTTAATCTTTCATAGTTTCTACAGCTTAGTCTTTCACTTTTATTACTTTAAGTATTGAATATAAAAACTTTTCTAAAAACTAAAAGGATCACCGGTCTTGTTAAGAAAGTCTGTGAGCCATAAAAATTATGCCTGAAATTATTTGACTTATGCCCTATCTGGGTAAGCTTAATAATACATGAGCTTTTCAATGCTAATATTGGGACCTCACTTCATTTTTTTTAAATGTGCTAAGAAACTTTAGGCAGGAAAAAAGATATATGTTTTTAAAATTAAATCCATGATCACTTAAAACAAAAAAACTATCACTAACTTTTAAATACCATTTTTTTAAAAATGTTATTCTCAAAGAATAATGCCTACTTCTAACTACACTAAAGTGATTACCGTCATATGCAACATCCTCTTTTTAAATATATCAGTAGTGTAGACAAATTTAACATAGGAATTTTATACATGCAGCTACAAAATTATCTCATTGTTTACTGAGATGTTGAGAATTGCCTGGACTAGAGCACATTTTAATTTTTTTTTCTTAACATTCATCAGTGGTGTGGAACTGGAAGGTCGCAAGGTTGGGATAGCAATACCAGACTCTGTATGTTCAGGAAGAGCTGTGGCCGTTGTAAAGGTAACTCATGTGGTCATTTGTCAAACTGAAATATGAAGTATGAAATACACTGCCTGATAGATTAAAGTATTTTAATATGCTGAATAGTGCAACATTTTTTTTACATGCATATTTTGATTGATATTTATTTGACAGAGTGGTCGACCCTTCGAACCTCAACAAACTGCCACAATTTTGTCACACATGGCTGGCCACATACTTGGTATCAAACATGATGAGGAGGGTCAGTGACCTTTTTATTTGCCCGTTTGTAGTTTAGAGCTCTAGATACTGTACCCACAAATATAATTTGAATATGATTAACATATTATAGCACCAAGAATTATCATTTATTATTTTTTAAAAGCTCAAGTAGTCTCCTGCTTAAGCAGTAACGGATTCATCTTTTTCAGTTTTATAGTTGTTAGATAAAAACAGGCACCATATAAACTATACTTATTTATACTCAATTGCTGGTGATTTGTTTGTCACATTTGAATTCTTTTATTATATGCATGCAGCTGTTTGGAGAGAACTTTATCATGAAGGTACAATATTCTGTATAGTAAAGTGATTTTTTTTCCACTATGTTGTAACTGAAATAAGAATGTGTCCCAGTTTTGAAATATTTATTTTAGTAATGATTAAATGGACTTTTTGGATGGTTAATTTTAAAAATATACTTTTAATGAGGACTATGATAGAATATGGGAATTATTTTAATAAGAACACATGATTTCAAAAAAAAAAAAAGGTTTAAGGCCAATTTTTCTGTTGTATGTGCTTTCATAATTATCGTTTAGCATGCTATTTTTAAATTAAAATTTAAGTTGACAAAACTGATCTGTTTGTAGTTTAAAAATTAGGATATTTGTTTAACTGTGTATAGGAAGTAATTTTGGAGATGAAAGGTATATTTAAAGTTTAATTTTCTTTATTTGGAAGTAAGATGGAATTTTTATTATCTTTTCAAAGTTGGGATTATTTTATTTATTCTTTGCAGCTTTTCAAATTTCATGTTAATGTCACAGCATGGCTCTTTGACAATGTCAAATTTATTTTTCAATGCACAAATATTTTTCACTTTTTTGTTCCTTTGTTGTAAAGTGATTTGATATGCTTCAATTTTCTCCATTTTTGTTATACCATGTTTACAATCATTTAATTTTAAAATATATTTTGTCAAGTTAACTCAGAGTGTAAAAATTAAAATTGATTGTGATTTCTCCAGTAAAAATCCGTAACCATTTCAGACTGTGGTTTCAAATTGATTTGAACTTTTTCATTATATCATTATCAAGAGTAGTTTTGTTAATTTAAGCACTTCCAAGAAAAAAGTTAGGCAACACTCGTATAACTTTAAAAAATTTTAAGAAATCTAATTCCACTTCTGTAATTATGCTAGCATTATCTTATTTAATGAAGTTAACAAATTTTATTCTGATCTTTAGGAGGTTGTTATTGCAAAGATGAATTTGGCTGCATTATGTCAACAGAAGTTTTGTAAGTTTTATTCTTAATATAAATTAGCATTTTTAAATTAAGTTCCTTCAAATTTGCCTTATTTCTGTAAACTATGTCAACAATTTTTATTGGCATTGCTTTATTAATCTTCTTATTATTTGATTCTTTCTACTTTAGGGGAGCCGTAGGTGTCCATTCTAGATTATTTTCATCTTGCAGTACATCTGATTTGGATGTTAGCCTTAACATGGGAATTACATCATGCTTGTGGGGTGCACCTAAAGTACCAGTGAGTATTTTCTGAAAAATATCACTAGTCTATTGATTTGTGTTCTTGTTTCTTGTTAGGGCTTAACAAAATTCTCTTGATTAATCACTTAATATATGTATTTGATGTCTTCCACATCAGACTGAGTTTAAACAAACATGTGGAAACAACATTATTGAGAGGGGAGAAGAGTGCGACTGTGGTACTCCAGAGGTAAGACAGCAATGACATTATAAAAAATAACACCACATCATACAATAGACTTAAATATTTATATTTCCCCTTAATTACCTGGGAAGTAAATTGAATGTGAACTCAATGTAATATTTCTCTTGTGTTTAGGAATGTGAGAGAAAAGATCCCTGCTGTGATCCTACCACTTGTCTTCTTCAACCCTGGGCACAGTGCAGATCAGGACCATGCTGTAACAATTGCTCAGTATGTCATCTTGGCAGTTTTATTTTGTTCAAATTATTGAAATTCATAAAAATTGATTATTTTTATGCTGTGAATGGTGAATTTTATATTTTCCACTTTAATTTTCAGTTTTTATCTCCAACTCATTTGTGTCGACCCCGACAATCAGAATGTGATGTCCCAGAATTTTGTGATGGCCAATCTGGAAATGTAATTTTACTTGTACTCTTTTTTAAGTCATAAATGTCCTTTTAAAATAAAAAATTATTCCAAGCAATTTTTTCATTTTCCTTAATCAAGAGTTATTAATAGTTTTCTGAAGATAAAATGCTGACAAGATGATAATTAAATTTTTCATCTTTAAAATCTTAGCAAGTAAATCTCATACTTTCTTTTTTCTCAGTGTCCATTCAACACTTACATTGAGGATGGCCATCCATGTGCAGAGGGAACTGGCTATTGTATGGGCGGCATATGCCCAACAGTGCACCGGCAATGCCAGGGGATTTGGGGAGCTGGTACATTTGCTTTAAATGTTCTTTAACCTTTTCACTATAGTGGTTTTCAGAAGTAAATGTTTCTAGAAATATCTCACCTAAATATTAATCATTAGCAACTGCATAAGGAATCATTATTCCTTTATTTTACTATTTTCAAATTTCTAGGTGCAAAAGGTGGTCATGACCAATGCTTTCAGCGCTTCAATCCAACGGGCAATTTTAATGGCCACTGTGGTAAAGACAAAGTGACTGGTAGCTACGCCAAGTGCCAAAATGAGTAAGTCCAAAAGTTTGAAATTTTTTATTTAATTTCAGTGTTAAGAAGTCTGTTTAATAATCCAAGTTTTTTTTTCTTCCCATTTTTAATTTTTTGCCCTACTTGGTCTTTGTTTTAAGATCATAATTCTAATCAGACCATAAAATAATTCATGCACATCATTTTCTTGGATGTTTGTTTTTATCAAATAAATTTTTTCATATTTTTTAAAGATATTAGTTATATCAAATTTATTTTTGTTTACTTGAAATCATGTATTTAAATATATTATTCTCGCATAAATAAAGCTTTTGTATACACGAGGGTCAAAAATTTTTATACAACATTGACAAACTTAAAGCAGCTAACAAAAATTTAATTGTTCCATTTGAATTTTTTTTCTTAGTGATATTCTGTGTGGATTGCTCCATTGTGAAGGTGGAAATCCATCACCAATGTACGGATCTGATAAAGGGTTTTCTACAACAACTGTAAATGCCAATAGCATCGAGTATGAATGCAAGTAAGTTTTCATCTTAGACAACTTTTTTCATGCCCAGTGTCAAAATATTCACTAGATAATACGGATCATACATTTTACACTGTTTAAATACAGTTGTGAACTAGTTTCATTCATGTATGACTGCTGTATTTCCTCTACTTTTGCCTTATCACCAGCTACAGGGTATAATCCACTAATACATAATTTATATTAAAAATAATGGCCCCTTGGTATGTTGCTTGGGTTAGTTTATTTGATTGAATTAGATTGTGTGATCCAAACATATATTAACAATACATAAGTAACTGCTTACTAAAGTGTAAAGGTGTATTGCACCCGTGCTGGGAAATAGCTGGTAGTAGGGTTAAATGGGATTAATTCATCTTTAACTCTTAATGTCATAGGTTTTCGGAAAACTTCCGCCTCAGTGCCGTAAGAATTTCCCGAATTGCGATCAACCGGTTATGAAATTTTAAAAATTTCGTAAAATACATTTATATTATTATTGTCACACTGATGTCATCTTTTAGAATAGGAATGGTTATTTTATGTATCCGAAAGATCGTTCTGAGTTTAAAACTATTTTTACCTGTACTTTGGTAATAAAGTATTGTGAAATCGAATCTTTGAGAAAAAAAAAAGTAAAAACTTCCAAAAAACTTTGCGATCGAGCGATAACACTAGCAAGGGAAACAGCCGCCATTGCCGTTTTTCATGCAGTGAAGAGTTTTTATTTTCTGTAATTTCGTTTCTAAAGAGAGTTCTATCGAGTCACGCATTATCGCGCTTTGGTTTTAAAAAAACCGGTAAACCGCGGATTATCACGCTTTGGCACATTAAGAGTTAATTATCCCTCTTTTATTGTTAGGAAGGATAATGTTTTTTAATTGTATTTGTTTACCGGCTGTTACAAAAAAAAAAAAAAAATTTATAAATTTAATCACATGATAAAATCACAATTGGATAAGTTTTCAAATTGAAATGTTCATCTTCTCCTTAGAACTGTACATGGTCCAGCAATGATGGATATGCCACATATGGGAATGGTGCAAGATGGCACAAAGTGTGGTGACAATAAAATATGCATAAGAAATTCTTGTTTCCACCTTCCAAGTGCGCCCACTCTAAATTGTCCCTCCTCGGATTTGGCTTTAATCTGTTCCAATCATGGGGTAGGTGATACAATGCTGCACTTAATTAATACTATTGGTTTTGGTTTATTGACTCATTTTATTTATCTGTTTTATGTTTGTTTGAGTGTTTAACTTTTTGCAATACTAAAGGTCCCAGATTGTTTAAAAAAAATTTATATAGAAGTTTAACAATATTATTATTTGTGTTTTAAAAAAAATGCTCAGGTTTGTGCACCAAATGATCAGTGTTTCTGTGAAAGTGGTTGGGATGGTGAGGACTGCTCAGTTAAAGTGAACACAACCATTGTGGACAAGAAGTCTGTGGTTACCTCAGAACTTTCAACTCCTGTGTCCTGGACTACGACAAGAGAGATGAAAGCCATCGCCCTGAGTGAACGTGAACCAGACCTGGCTGAGAGTAAACTTTTGGAAGACACCAACACTCCAGCAACTGCCCCCGTAGCAGAAAGTAAGCATCCTTAACCTTTTGGTGTTTTTTTTGTTGGCTTTATTAATCCTCTTCCAAAATCAATATATTAAAAACATATATCAAAAGATTTTACCCTTAGTTAGAAAATGATAAAATAATTCAAATTGTCAAAATTAAAAACCTCTACATACTTTCGTTTATTTCCGTTACACAGATGATGGTGGTATCAGCACAACTCTGCTTATTACTATTTTAGCCACTGTGATTGGTGGCTTATTTCTGGCTATGGGGATCACCCTTATTTGTTACAGGTGAAATCAATCATATTTATCTTTAATTTTTACTGCATTGCATAAAAAAGATAAATGTTAACATTATAAAGCTATTTGTCCCAACATAGGAACTTTTATGCATTTCTTATACTACTTACCTTGTCAGTATTGAAAAAATTGTTCAATTTGAAAGGAATTTTTTTTTTTAAGCAAATAAAAAAAAAGTAATTAAACTTGAAATTTTATTTCGCTGTAATTAGCTTTATTATAGCTATATAATATAATATTAAAAAGTTTACAGTTTTTTTTTTAATAATATTTTCAGATGTTGATTTGAACATTTTTATTGTTTCAAATATCATTATTTAATATAGATCTAAGTTTAAAGATGCATTGCAGTTTATTTGTTGACTTTACTAAATACTTAACTATTACTATTAACGAATATTGAAATTTTGATAGTGATTATTGCAATATTGAATTGCTATTATAATTTTCAATATCTTTTAGAAGAAGAAGTCCACCCAAAAATGTTATGATGGCTGGAACTCAAGGAAATGGGAAGAAAAGGAGGTGAAATAAAGCTTTTGATTTAAAATTTTATGATTTTATTGTCGTAAATAACTTCCATAATAATATTCATCTGTTTACACACAAATTTCTATATCAGTTGTCATGAACTTATCTCTTGTTAAAATGTTCAACAGAGCCCGCAAAGGTTGGGGCAGAAAGAAGAAAAGACTATCCAGTGAGGATGAAAGTGAAATGAGTGAACTGCCACCCCCGCCCATCATCGTGATGGATCCTGACAGCGTTATGCCAGAGAAAGGAATATTGAAGAACTCCTCAGCGCGACTTGCTTCAATGGAGCACAGAAGCAGCAGCGACTCCAACGGTGGTTCACATGGTGACCAGGACAGTGTGGGGCCCTACATGTATGACGAGGATGAGGACGCGGAGGCTGAGGAGATATGCAATATTTTTAGAGATGATTCCACTGAGAATATGGATCACCTCCAAGAGTCTGCAAGTTTTGACTTTGTCATACCGCCACCACCCCAGCCCCCACCCCCACAGTTCCCACTGCCTGATTACTATCCATCACCGGCAGCTTTGCGCAGGCCACCACAGTTTGAGCCAGGGATGTCTCAATACGACTACGAAAACCCATACGGGCAACACATCCATCTGTTGCCCCAGCAGCAGATGCCGACCTGGCGCACTGCGCTCCCACCGCAGACCCTATCCCCACCTCAGTCCAGAATAATAAAACTGAGAAATCTCTCAGACTACATGCAGCAGCTCAACAGCAAGGCCACCATTGATCTGTCCCCATCACCGGATGACCCGCCCAACCAACAGCTGTCACCATCAACTTGCACATCTGAAGATGTTCGCAGCAGTGAGACTGAGCCAGACAGAATGTTCAACAGAACATCACACTCTGATCACAGTCCCACGTCTGTCACAAGCACCTCTACACAACACACCTCGGGACCAAGCTTTGGGAATCTTAGTCAATATTTACTGAAGAGAAATGAGTCATTAACCAAAAATGACACAAATGAAGAAGGAAGTCGAAACCACTACAAATCAGCTGGTCCAGACCCCCGTTCCGCCAATCGGGATCAATATTTATACAATCATAATGATCTTAATGTGGGATATCGGCCAAGACTTGTACCAAGATCCCATGAAGATCCCACATCTATAGACATGCCGCCACCCATGCACCCCATAAACATACGCAATATTTTTGGCCTTGGGCACACCCCTGGCTCTACAGTTAGCAGGGACAGCAATAACACTTCACATGGAAGTCTAAACGGAGACAATAGTTCTTTTACTGGAACAGGAAATTCTAAGAACGGCTATGAAAAAAGTTCTGGCTATGGCAGCGAGCAAGACCACGAAAGGTTTAGTATTGATGGTCCTTCCCGTTCTGAATCCCATTCAAGATCAGAATCTCTTTCGAGATCACACTCTGCGTCCCCTCCCAGCTACAGCGCTGTCATACGGACAGGCCCAAATAGGATCCAGCTGGTGCCGGCGGGCCAGTTGGTTGAGGATGGAAGGGAGATCGAAGGCATTCAACAGGAATTAAACAGACTTTTGGAAAATTTGCCTCGCATCAATGCTGGGTCTTTTGAAAGATCTCCCTTACAATCCAGTGCAACGCCTAGCACCCCCCTCACAGGTCCACTACCAGCCAGTCGGCCTTTGAAAGACGACTCATGTGACAATGGAACCCCCTGTATTGACCGCAGTTTAGAAGAAATTCCAGCACATTTCTCAGACAAAAAGTCATGGTCACGAAAGGCCAAGCGACCGATTAGTGTTGCTGTGCAGGGCAAGGCAGGAAGCACCTCCAACAGTAGTCTAGATGAAGTGCAATCACTTATTACAGATAATAAAAAGATATCTTAGCCTGCTGCGGCTATAAAATGTATTACTTTTGTTATTGTTTTTTCTTTTGCTGTTTAAACATTTTAAAAATAATGAGGTATTTTCAAAATTGAAGCTTTGTATTCAAACTATTCAATACATTAACAAATAAACAAAAAAAGGTTTAAATTATAATCAAATTTATTTTATAAAATAATGTTCTCAGTACCAGCTTACTTCATCCAAGTTAATTTTTCAAAATTTTGTAACTTGCGTGAAATATTGAATTGATTTTTAATCTATGTTCCACCTGTTAGGTTTTTTTTTTTACACCAAAGAACTCTATGGTACGGTCACACCTTTGTATCCTCTCTTAACATTATTTTAATGATACTTGACGCTAATAAAATTTATGTTAATTATTAATTATAGTTATTAAATGCCAAAAGGTTTTTTTACTGTGCTTGTACAGTAAAAGTTATTTAAAAACTTAGTATGGTAGATTAGTTTGTTTTAAAATAATTTTAAAATTGTTACATTACATTTTTTATCTAGTCATTATTTGAGATTGTAAATAATTTATTTAAACTGTAGTTTTTTTAAGTACATTGTTAGTTTTTTTAAAAGTAGCTTGTTGATTTTTAGTATTTATATGTAATGTGTTTTTATTTTTAATTGATGTCTCAATTGCACAACATCACAGTGCAGAATCTAAATGTTGTTCACAAAAATTAATTTTAAAAAATGTATATGTGTGGGTTTTGTGTTTAGTAAAGCTATCAATGACATGAGATTAAATTTTATGTATAGAAACAAATTTTTTTTTGCCGTCATAATGTGTTAGCAGGGGAATGAAAGTTAATACTAGAAAGGGAAATGCCTTTGATGGAAATTCAAAAATCTACATGTATATTTCTTATGTTTTTGTGAAATCAGAGGTGTATGTAGTTCATCATTTTGCCCAGATTGTGGGCATTTATGGTAGATAGTGAAAATGTAAAGTTAAGTATTGGAGTTTCAGAGTCTGATGTGAAATATTTGTCAATATCTGTATAAATATTTCTATTTAGTAGGAGTGAACAATATAATTGCATTTCTGTTTTAAAAAATTCCTCTCATCTCACTAAAAAAAAAAAGAACTTTGTTTAAAAATTTAGAATTTGAAAATACTTTTCACTAAATATGTTTTTTAGAAAAATTATGGTACTTAAAATATTATTTTTAAAGTATTGCACCCTCATGGTCTGTAAGGGATCATTATTATTGCTGAAATAAAGTTGTGGGACTCTAATGGAAACTGCTTTTTCTAAAAAGAAGGAAAATGTTTGGCAATATTAAAACTTGTTAAATTTTTAGGTGAAAACATCCTAAGAATAATGTCCTGCCTTTGGAAAATTGTGAACATTTTAAACATCTTCTGATCAAATGGTTGGAGTTTTTGTTTGTTAATTTGTATTGAGAGTATGAGTTATTAACTGTCAGCACATTGTTTACCTGGGTATATCACACAACCCTTTTTCCATTCTCATTTATTTATATCTTACATTTGTACATCAAACATTCATTTGTAATTTAAAATGGGTTTAAGCCCCATGTAACACATATTGTGGCCTTATAAATTCACTTTTTTTTTTAATGATTGCTTCCACATTCATCCTTTATTATAGTATTAATTTGTTAATTTCATATCATACATATAAATAGGAGGATGTGTGTCACAAATCAAAATTATTTTTTAAATTTTATAGAAAAAGGTGTCAATAAAAATGTTTAATTATTTTTAGTACTGAATGATCAAAGATAATACAGAACCCTTCAGTAATCATTGATATGCTAATCCGTTTGTTTTTTGTTGTTTTTTTTTTTGTTGTTTTTTTTCAAATTTTATATCTCTTAAAAAATCATTTTTTTGTTTAGTTTTTAAAGCAATCGAACTGGTTTTTTTTTTTTTTAATTTTATTTTTTGCATGTCCACAAAAGTGTAATGTTACTTTTATTATTTTTCAAAGAACATTTTTCAATTTTGAAAAAATATTTGACTTTTTTTTATAGATTAAATTCAATAAAACTAATGAAAATAACTCAAAAATAAAATATGAGAAAATCTGGACTGATTTTCTTTGCAAATTTTTTAATTCATGAAAGCTTATCATTTGATTTTTCTAGTTGCTTTGCACCATTTTGTTTTTAATCTCACAAATTTTGAAAGCTGAAATTTAACAAATTAAAAATTATTAATACAACCATTAATAAATTTTATTTTATTTTCATTAAAAGCCGTTTGAAGCATATTCAAACACTTAACCTGAATTGCGCTAAATTTTTCAAGTGGTATATTTGTTTTTTTAGACTTAAAATAAAAATATTGTCAAAAAAATTTTCCAACATAATTTCTTGTCAAAATGTATTCCATTGTTTAGGACAGGGGTGGGCAAACTTTTTAGGGCAGGGGCTGCATTAGTAAGCAGTAAGCAATGAGACCTCAAGGGGCTGCACCTAACAAAAACTTAATCTTGATTCAAGTACAAACATCCATCTTTAACTTAAATGTAATGATTTTTCTGCTACTACTGCAGGCTCCCGCGGGCCGCAAAAAACTGAGTAGTGCAACGTAGTTTGCCAACCCCTGGTTTAGGACAAACAAAACTATATGTTAATGTCATATTTGTACACTTTTTTAGCACATTGTTATTTGACAAGAAATTAATGTTAATAAGTTAGAACAATTTATTAACAGAAAATTTGTTTTTCCAGTGCTCTGTTATACTACGGCCAGATCAGTTAGTGATACCCAGCCTTTTATTTGATAAACATTCATGGTAGTATACATTTATAGACTGCATTTATCTGTGTCTCATTGTTGTGGTTCCACTTAGTTATGATGTTTATGTATCAACAATAATAATAATAGTAGTAAATAAATTTTGTAGCTTTTGTCTCAGTGATGTTTGCCATGGTTATGTTAGACACTTGTACTAGAAAATTTTATTGCAATGTTGTTTCTTAAGTCAGTTTTTTTTTTGTGTTTGTTTTTGTAAATAGAATTTTACAATTCAGCTAATTTAATGCCATAGTTATGAAGTTGTTTTTTTTTTAACTTCAATTTTGGAGTATTATTCTCAAGACTTTGTTGAGGATACATATCTTTTTATATTTATTTACATTGTTTTATAAAAAAAATATTTTTAAAGCACAGGGTCTGCATGATTTTTATATTGATTTTTAAATATTTTTGTGTGCTTTGTTATGTTACCTCTTATATATGGCTGCATTGCTTCTATTGTTTTGATTTCATTTTAACCAGCAGGGTGGATCTCGATATTGTAATGTCATTTTTGAAATAAATGATGGTTAATTTATCTGATATTATTTTAAAAATAAATGTCCTACTTTTCAAGTTTTGAGTTTGTTCTTTTTACAAATAAATGCAGAATTGTTTTGGTTTCCTTTTGTCGATAATTGAAAAAGAGCTTCGCAAAGGAAAATATTATTTATTTATTTATATTTAAATGAGAACAAATCTCCCTCTGAAATAAACAACTCAATGCAACAATAGGTGAGGTCAAGAAAAAAAAAAAGAGTAACATTGGATATCTTCAATGAATATAAATTATACACTAAGTGACGTATGCTTATCTATTTAAAAATTAGTATTAATCTAGATAAGGGTATCCAAACTTTAAGTTCACTCACCCCTAGGATGCAAATGTTACTTTGGGATGTAAAAAGACACAATTATCTTCAAGTCAAATAAGATGTCAATATTTTCATAATTGCAAGGTTCGGTTTAAAAAAATTCAGGTGGTATATTCCAATGTATTTTAAATCACAAAAAGGTGTATAGAAACAGTGATTTAAATAACATTTACAAATTAATTCTACAAAAATTGTACAAATCAAATACTTAAATTATTTTTTTTAATACTTAAATAAAGATATACATAAAAATTATAAACTCTTTAGTCAAAATAAGCATTAAAAAACTACATTTTTTTTCACATCACCATTCAATGAAAATGTTAATGAAATATTATTTTATAACATTTTATTTAATTAAACTTGAGTCCCCTTTTCAGACCTTGATGGTATATGGGGAACAAATGAAGTAGCATACACAGGTTTTTGTTAGCCGTGGCCACAATCGAGGGATTGTGTGGCCAGCCTCCATTATGTTCCATAACCGATAGCAGGTACCCATTCGAAACTGAACTCTGGGATATTTGAGAACGAAGAAGAAGAAGCAGACACTGCCAGAGCCAAGGCTCGAGTCTATGACTCTTCGCAGCCGAGCGTGCTACTGCCCTCTTTTGCTTAACTACCTTTTATAATCATAATCCATGTGCAAAATCCTAATTGTCATTATTTCAGGGTAAAAAATTGTTTAGCCCAAGTTTATTACCATCATGATCTTGATAAAATGTTTGGTGAGTCATTGAATGCGACCGTCTTTTGTCCTTGGATAAGGATATGATATGTGGCTACCACCTAATTCTTAAATTGGAGGTGGAGAGTGTGGTATTTACAGCCAATATTTTAGAACAAACTTAGCAGGTAACATTTTAATCCAAGTACACTAGCCAACGTTTCTGCCCAAGTATAACATAATAATAATAGCCCACCCATATTAAATCCTAAGTAGAACATTTGAGGTAAGATATCCACTTTTGAGCTCAGGTATAATGTATAATAGCCAACATTTCAGCTGAAGTATGATAGTCTACAGAGAGGTGGCGCTATAATTGGGGTCACCCAGTGTGGCAGCTCATGGTGTCACCCCCCCCCTCACAACTTACCCCATAGTCCATAGACCTCCTCCGAGTCTGCCAGCGCCAAATAACGGGAACAGAGTTTTACCCTTAGGATACTTAAGTGTCACTCATTATGATGGTGTCACCTGGTGCGGTCCGCACTCCCCTAGTAACGCCTCTGAATCTACATAATTACACCAATGGAAAGAAATTGTGAATATAGGCCGCATGTTGTACTCTGGGGATTTGAAGATTTTTATTTAACTGGGACTGTTTTGAAAATAGTGTACTAATAGTACACGTTTTTTTTTCTTTCCCTCCGGTATTCGGGCGTGGAATGGGTTGCCTGAAGAAACTAGGAAAGCCAACGCTTTATCATCATTTAAAACTCCAGTAAGAATACAGGACTAAAAACAAACCATAGATATACGTAGGACGCAATAATCTTCTGTACAGAAAGAGCGTCTGTAACATATAAGATAAGATGCGATTAGAGAGAGGGTTGAGTAATCCTTAATGCAATTTTATTCCACATTTTATTTCTAATCCCTTTTGAAAATTGGAATAGTTTCCAAAGTCTTGATTGTTTCTAACAAAGAATTCCAGAGTAATATTCAATGGTCAGTAATGCAAGCAATAATATTAAATAATACGTTATGTATAGAAGGAGCCTTTACGCGTATCAGCTTGTCATTGGCTATTTTTGCATTTTTTATAGTAGAGTTTTAAATGTTGATAGTTAGTCGGTTTTCCTGATTTGATGAGGCATCCCAATTCCACGCCCGAACCCCTCTTGGGAGAACGCGAATTTGTGTCTGTTCTGATAAACGGTAGGCTACACGGGCATCGCTAGGAATTTTTCCAGGGCGGGGCCAAAAAAAAATCACGTTTTTTAATTTCCAAAAATGACCACACGCGCCTTTACGGAGAGGGTCCCATTAGTCCCAAACTTTCTGACGATGGGGAGCGAGAGTTTAAGAATTGTGACGTCACGTCAAAACACGCAACTATAAGCCAAAGTTCCACTTAGCCTAAATATTCGATTTCTTACTATTTTATTACGCTTTGCACGGATTATCGCGTGTTACGATATTAGAGTGTAGCCTTACACTAAATTCATACTAAAATAACAATAAAGTGTTTTGAAACATGCTCATTTTCAAATAGACAACACAACCTTAAGGTGGGATGTCACAGCTTTTTTATGTCATATTGTGGGGGGGGGGGTCTAAGTTTTTGTAACGAAGTGTGACAAAGGGAGAGGGTGGGTTAAAAATATGCCAAAATCACATGACGTCAATTATGGACTGCCCCTAACTGAAAAAAGCTATACAGATTTAATTTTCAATTAAATTTGAGTTAAGTATAACATAAGTGCCATAAAAAGTCTTAAAATTTAACCAGACTCACAAAATAGCGCTGTCATAGCTAAAATATGACATATATTAATGCATTTCATAAATCAAAAACGTAAGTTCTCATAAGAAAATTAAACTTTCTGTGAAATAATATATGTGTAGAAACTCCAGGATTGCCTAAGATGGATAGAAAATTATTTACATGCTTTTTTTAAAAAAATGAAAAGTAGTGCCGTTATTAGAAGATTTTTGGGGCGTCTGCAGCATCTGACTTATCATTGGCATTGAAGACATCAGTACAAGTCAACAGCCAGACACAGCTGAGGCTACTGTTTCTAATTTGATTGTCGCTGACACTTATTCATTTTCTAAATTGGATATTGGAAGGTATGTCTGGATATACGACCTTTCAAATGAGTTGAATTGATTCGCGATTGTTGGACCCTTGATAAAATGTCTGAGTTAAGAGCTGACAGTGAGGAAAACAGAGTTTTTAGTTTTTAGATATGCATGGTTATCAAACTATTCACCGTTGCTTTTATACTCGCAATGTTAAAATATGCCTTTTGTAATTATTGTGTGTTGTTTCTGCAAAAAGTAAATAGCGGAATTCAGTTGGCATTTGTCATCAAACCATGCACAAAATATAAAGATTTTAACGAAGGTCAAGCTAGCCACATGCAAAGCATATGACTCAAAGGCTATTATGAAGATGCTATTGCAAGCAATTTTGTTGCACTATTGAAAGCCAAAGCAGTTTCTGTAGATGGGCAGTTGGACTCACCATTTAAAAGACAAATTAATAATAATAATAATAATAATCATACTAAAATAATAATTTATATAGCGCTGTATCCCAGCTAGGAGCCGGACTCACAGCGCTTTACATGGAGATAAAAAAATACATATATTAATTAAATAAATATTCATACCATACTAACTACATACATGACAATACGTTATACATCAGCTATGTTAATCCTTAAAAGAAATCCTTTTGAAAAGATGTGTATTAAGTTCGGTCTTGGAGGTCTTAGCAGTTGAAATAATACGTATGTGTAATGGAAGATAATTCCATTTTTGGCGGCACAAAAAGAGAATGACCTTTCGCCAAATGTTTTAGTTCTTGTCTTAGGAACACAGAGAATGCGTGTGTCTGCAGAAAATCGCAACAAACTGGGTCCCATCATTTCTACAATCCTATTTTGCGGCAAGCATGATTTAGTACTTCGTGAAAAAGAATTCAATTCTGGTAACTTTTATGACCTGTTAGAGTTTTGTGCAATCTGGAGATGAAGTTCTTGGTAATCATTTGTCAATTAATTCTTGTAGTGCCAAGTATATCTCGTCAACCATGCAAATCACTATTATTTATCGAAATGTGTGGGTCTCTCTAGCGTGAAGACATTGTTCCTGAAGGAAATAATTCAGTTGCATTTTTTATACTTGACGACGAGACAAATGACCTTTCGGGCATTGAGTTGATGTAACTTGGCGTTAGATTTTTCAAAGGAAAAAAAAATGGAAAAATGGTGGTCACAGAAGAATTCCTGGGATATATTACAATTGCCTATCGAACAGCTCAAGGTTTAGCCAACACCATCATTAAAATTCATTAGAATTTGAATTAGATTTTATAAAGCTTGTTGGTTAGGGATACTGCTGTTTTTCTAAAATGGCAGGTAAAGAAGGAGGAGTCAAAGCAATAATTAGAAGAAACACCCAAAAGCTGCAATTGTACATTGCAGTTCACATGTTCAGATAAACTTAATCTTTTCGTGAATGATTTAAGTAATGTGAATTCTGTACGAAACACAATAGGAACAGTTAAATCAATTAAAGTGTTTTCCAAAAAAGTAATCAGCGAAAAAAACTAAATCACATGTTCGTTTGCTATGTGAAACTACATGGACACATAAATATAAATGCTGGCGTTTCTTGTTGTTGTTTTTTTTTTTTTGCTAAAAATGTGACAGAAACTTTATTTCCACCAATCAGTAATGTAATGAGTTGTAGTTGAAGATATATTTATTTTTTATGCTTGATATGTGTACACTGTCTTCAATGTAATTAACTTGCGGGGAATTTAGTTCACTTTTATTGTAACAAATTTATGACATTGTTCTCAAATCTAGGGGGCAAATGTCCCCTTGCTCCCCCTGTATACGCCCATGGTAGGCTATATGACGAAGGCGTTTTTATCCCTATGTCTGCCTAACGGTTGAATTAAATTATCTTTGTGTTGAATTTCCATTTTAGAATGTTTGATTACTATTTTTGCATATTAGCTGCATATTCAAGTCTAGTACAGGTCTCACCAATTTTAAGTTTCTTTTTATAAAACCTAAGTTTTGTTAGATATTTTAATTAATTCATTTACATAAAAGATATTTTTAAAAAATTAATATACATTGTCTACAGTGCCAAAATAGAGGTATAAACTACACAAGCAATAATTTATTAGAGCCCCCTGTCACCACTTTCTTCGCCCCCCCCCCCGTCTAAAAAGAATTGTCCGAATATTTAATGTCAAATTTGGCACTGACATAGAATATCTTCACTTACAAAGGGCCTACTGTCTCAAATAGTTCAAGGCTCAAGCCCATATCAAGTGTAAATCCGGCAATTATTGTAAATGATTAACCATTTTTTCCCAAAAATATTTTTTCAACCGTGGTTTAGGCAGTGCATTGCTAGGCACACCACCGCGGTGTGCATAGTGCCGGTCAATTAATAAAGCGATAGTTTGTTCCTGATAGACTTTCTATTTTAATTTACATTCTCTTTTTGAAAAGAGTGGACTTAAGTAATCCAAAAAATATGTGAAGAGTTTTGACGAAACAAATTACATTTTAGCTGCTGAAATTTTGTTTTTGTTTTGTTTTACTCTTACAATCAGAAATTGAAATGAATGTAAATTTAGAAATTAAGCCTATCAGTTTCCCCTAAAGCGGTGAAGGTAAATGAAATGCGTTTATAAGCCTTGACTTTTAATCAACTTAACTTATAGACTTTATAGATAAAACTAAAGGCAGGATACCGCATACTGGCAAAATAGTTTAAACTTTAAATAGACTTAAATATTAAATGATAAATCATTGATAAATGCTTCAAAATAAGTGAACTTAATGATAATGGATGGGGGTGAGACTGCTGCAATCAGGCTTATAAATAAGTAAATGGAAAAGACGTAAACAGGGTAAGGGTTAGCCTGACATGATGTAACAAAACAGCGAACGTTTCGGCCAAGAGCCTTCCTCAACAAGCAAACAATACACAAATAAAATGAATATAAAAAAATAAAAACTTAGCTGCAGTGATAGTGATATCTTTAAAAAAAAGAGACTTTCATTGACTCTCTTTTGATATACTTTATGACTCATGACCAATAAAAATGCCTTAGCTGGCCCTTTTCCTTATTATGTTAATGTTGTATTTAAAGTACTTTGCACACTAGCTCTAGCCTATGAACCTTAGAGTAGTAAGAGAGAACATTGCTTGTGGAATGACATGACTTCAAAAGTCCTTAGCCTTATAGGTCTTCCCATGAAATTTCCTAGCAACACCCCCGCCCCACACACCTATTGCTACTTAGGGGACATCCTTGGTGCGGTCTTTTCTGAGTGGGAACCCAGAAACAAGATCGGAGGTGTCTTCCATGAAATTTAACTCACAAAGGAGTGGTGGGATCTCCTACTTCAACTTGCTAAAACCTTGGTGCCATCCTAGTTCAGCAAACGAGTCTAAAGACCCATGGATTGTTGGTAGATAGGGGGATTATGAAAGTGACCAACCTAAGGGTGTCACACTGTAAGAAGCTTACCTCAGACCCGTGACCATCAGTGGTGGAGCAGCAGCGCGCTTGACTAGCGTACCGATGGTCACAGGTTCAAATCCAAGCAAAGGCAAACATTTTTTCCCCAGGGCCTAGGGCGTTTCTGAGTCCACCCAGCTCCAAATGGGTACCTAACATTAGTTTGGCGGCTGGGTAGTGCGTGGAACCCTCATAGCCGTGGCCTGTGAACGCTGCATCACTTGCCAACAGATCATCCTTCATGGTCTTTGGATGCAATTATCTTCTGCATAGAATGAGCATCTGTATATCAAAGATAAAAGAGTTCTTTGTGGTATTTATTTGCTAATCCATACTGGTACTTTTGGCCCTAAACAGTTATCTAGTGAGGGGGGAAAAATTTGCTAAGGAATACTCAACTCTCAACTGGTAATTTTGATTTTTATTATTGACATGAATATTATATTTCTTTGCTATGTCTTTTTCTAGAAAATAATACAGATAGTAGACTACTCAGTAAAACTGATTTTATGTGAATTATCCTGTTTGATCTGTGCTCTAATTCTTTTACTTAATACACTTTTAAAAAATGTCTATTTAGATGCTACAGAGATTTTTGACAACTTCAGACAAATTGAAAAAAGAAACTTTGAGTGAAAGTGAGGTAACTTTATTTTACTTTTGCACATGATATAAAAGGAATTGAAAATACAATATTCCTTGGTACATTTAATAATATTAAAGCCAGCTGAATTTGATTCATGGCTATTAAATTTAATTTGACTTTACAGACGTGTGAAGATGTTGAGGAAGGTCAGCCCCATAATCCCTATAATGAGATTTTGATACTACAGCACCATTCAGATATTGTAAGATTATTGTTACGAATAAGTGATAGAAGGTAATTACAATGCACACAAAAATTAATCAGCTGCAGCTATTTATGATATTGCTTTAATTATTGTTGGAGATACCCAATACAATTTTCAATGAATAATCTCTCTTTTGTTTTTCAATTATTGCCAAAGAATTTTGAGTTTTTAATCATTTTTAACACCAAAAGTGATTTTTCTTCTAAATGGTCTTATAAATAAAGTGTTATAATTTTTCAACCAAATTATACTGTCCTCTTGTAATACTTGTATGCTTTTAATATTTTTCAGGTTTGTTTCAGCTGGGGATGACAATAATGCTGTGATATGGGAAGTGCAGGTATTTTATCTTTAAATGGTAAACTAAGATTGACCCATGAGCATGTTATTCTGTACTTGGTTATTTCTATTTTCATTTCTGTTTGATAAACTTACATTTATGCTGTTACATAGTATCCCCCCCCTCACCCCCCCCCCCCGCCCCAACTCATTAGCTTCCAAAATTGCATGCTTTAAAGTCTGATTTACCCACATATTGAAAATAAATTTACCCATAGCTGTTTTGAACTTCAAAGTTAATTTAAAGTTTCAAACATTTCTCTCATCCATCTTTACATCTTTAGTATCAAAATATTACCCTCCCTCAAGCCCCAAACATCATAACTCCTCTTCATAGTTGCTCTTCAACCTCCCTTAGTCTTTTAGGCACCTTAGTCTGAATTCTACTTTATTCTTTCCCATCATCCATAACCCTACCATTAGCTGAGTCCTAATGTAGGCTGTATACCATAATAAATATTCTATCAACTGGGGCAGTTGCCCTATTCACTGCCATTTCTAACCATAATTACACTTATTTTGTGCTTGCTCAATAAATACCCTTCGGAGGCCTCTAAATTCATGAAATTTATCCCATAACTTCCCACCATCTTACCTTTCCATTTTCTCTTATGAGATGGTCTCTCTACAGGTTTATATTTCCTTCACTTAATCTTATTCTTTAAAAATGACAAATAAAATTCAGGGGCCTTACATTCAACCTTTCAAAAGTTTTGTCTCCCTCAGTTAATCCACACTGCCAGAGGTCTCTTTAAACACTGTGACTTTGATATTTGATCTTGCAGGGATTTATATTTATGGTTAATATTAAAACCTTGACAAGGAAAACATCTAACTTTTGAAACTTGGAAATTTAATTTAATGAAACATAATTTTGTCAGTATGGCAGACGAGTTGCTACTCTGATAGGACATACTCATCCAATTACAAGTCTGCTGCTACTTCCTGGCATTGAAAGTAATGAAGATTCCCTGATAATAACTGGTTCTTCTGACAAGAATATCAGAGTAAGTATCTTTGGAGATTGATTTAATATTTTGCACCAATGTGTGTACACACATTTATTTAAGGGTAATTAAATCTTTATACTAGGGCTGCGGAAATTATCGATTAATTTGTCAGTTAATTGGTAAAAATTTGTATCGATTAAAATTATTTTAATCGATAAAATAGCGAATAAAATAAAGGTACATACTGCAAATATCTGTACCGATTTATTAATAAATAATTAATAATATTTTGCTTTTTTATGTACACACTTCTCCATTTAAAAAAAAAAGATTTTTAAAGTGTAAACTTTCAAGTTAGCTATTTTTTACAGGAAAGTGATATAAAAAATTAAACATTGTTTTTACTTTATTAAAAATAGCAAAATTTAAATTCATTTACATGATATTGAACTACTTATATTTAAATCAAAACATGTCAATTACCTGTTTTTGTTACTTCCCTTGAAATTTTCAGTTTAATTACGTCATAAATCTTATTTTTAGCTTCAGTCAAAATTATCTATTAATTATTCTGTAATTTTTCAAAAATTAACGATTGAATTAAAATTAATCGATAACAGCCCTACTTTATACTTTTTTCAACCTTTTTTTTTAGATATATTTATTTTTGGATTACCAATTATAAAATATAAATAATAAATATTTACAGTAAATTAAAACAAAATGATGAAGATTTTTCAATTAACACATAATTGTTAAAAATTTTAATGAAGTAAATAAGATAGTTACTTTTTGTGAAAATTTGATGCCAGCAGCATTTAAACCATTAACAAATGTCAGCTATTTAAAAGCTTTTTAGTGTTGTCCCAAGATTTGTTACAACTTCTAATTCTCTTTCCTTTACAGATGTGGAAAACTGATACAGGTGAATGTGTGCACACTTTGACTGAGCATGGAGCTTCAGTTAGGGTTTGTTCTTTTTTAAAATCCATTATATTAACTTCACCCCGTCTCTCTCTTGATCCGTCCGTCCTTACGGCAGAAAAACAAAAGTAAAAAATTACCCACTTCCCATGATACTATCGAGCTGAAATTTTGCACATTGATTGGTGTCACCTAACAATGCATTGTATCAAAATTTCAGATCAATTGAATGTACCGTAATTAAAATAATACACTTTTAGTTTATCTCTGTATAAATGTATGGTAGCCATTTGTTGTTGACATTCACGTGATTGCTGGAGTTTGTGGTGAAATGTGTGTTATGTGGCTGTTGTCTAGGGTATTATTATTATTATTATTAGTTTGCACACACAAGGATACGCTTCAGTGATCTCCGCAAATGATTAAGACCAAGAACCGTAGTATAATACAAATTATAATCTTTAATTTACAATATATACAATGACCAATTACTGGGCAGATAACGAGGTGCCCTTATGTTAACTTATTTAAACAAATTGTGAATAGGCTATCTAGATGTCATCATTACGGCCTGCCCTATGCCAATGTTTCTTTATATATAATACTTAAATTAAAGGTGTGTAGTCCCCGGTCACTGGTGGTCTGCTGCGCCGTGCTGGATGACGTCAGCTCTCGAGGTCAGTCCCGCCCCTAGCGCTGAGATGTTCTACGGTGTCTGTATCACGCAGCGACCTAGTTCTGTCTCCAGGTGACGTGATGACTGTGCTCTCGAACTGTTGTGCTTCTCAAGTTGACAAACATGAAGCGGTCAGCTGAGTTGATAAACAATGAAGCGGTCAGCTGAGTTGA
>MUZC01000076.1:593372-605565 GCA_002072015.1 Radix auricularia | reverse complement strand
CCCCCCCCCCCCCCCCCCCCCCCCATTGGTACATGTGGCTGTCTAATATGCGTTAGGATCTATAAGCACTTAACAGCATGAAATTTATTGCTATTCTTGCAGAAATCCTTTTGTGTGTGTATTTCTGTAGAGTTGCTTATTCGTGAACTATTCTTGAAGTGTATCAACAACTTTAAAAACAACTATTAAATTGAAATATATATCTGTTGAAATAATGTAGACATTTATGGATGATTACGATGACATTTGATATGAAGCTCTGGAATCAAACAACAATAATGTAATGACAATGAACTTCCATGTACCATTTAGAAACTTTTCATAAATTATAAAATTTTATGCAATTTTATACAAATAAAATGAAACAACTTTTTAGTTGAATTTCTTTTATTTATTGTAAAAATGTTAAGAAGGTTGCAAAATAAATTATTGTCAAATCTTATTTGAAGTTGAAATTTATTTTCTTGAAAACAACTTCATACGTAATACTGGAATGTTTTAAGTACAACTCATAAGTGAATTCTTTAAATAAATTCCCTAACCTTGTACGTATTAAATGTTGTGCAACTATAAGAGTTTATAAGACAAGATGCAGCTCATATAAAGCCGTACAAAAAAATTCAGATCAAGTATTCACAGCAAATTGAAATATTTAAATATTTTTTCTGAAAGCAGAATGGTTTTGATAAATATTGATAAAACAGTTTTTTAAAACAAAAACACACGGCAGATATATGAAAAAAATTGTTGAATTAATCCCCACAAGCACAAGAAAATTCAGTTAAATATTATGTGAAAGATTTATAAAATCATTATTGATGACAAAAACTTTGTTTAGTATATTTTGCTGTTGTACTTATATGTGAACATTTCTAATAGTTTATCTTTTTTTAACTACAAAATATTTTAGGGTATAATTGATACTCTAAGAAATATGTTCATGATATAATTGATCCTTGACATGTCTTTTATTTTGGAAAAAAATTCCGACTGTCACGCTAAACAGAAATTTTGTTTATCATTTATAGCAGTTGTTTTAGCAAGGCATGCCTACAAAATGAGCACAATTTTTTTAAACATAAGATTATCTATGGCCTTGATAAAGAAGGAAGATCCTAAAAGATTTTTCAATATGGAAATGTAATAATCATTGTCGCTAAGAAAAAAATCTAGGTACATAAATAACCAATACATATACAAAATGATAAATATAAATCATTTTTAAAAAAAACCCTTTTGCTTAAAGTTATATGAACACTATCAAAGTGTTCTTTTAAATATTTGTTCCAACACTCTTGGATAAGCAAACTAGAGTCAACCTGTCTTCAAGAGCTCATACTCATGCCATATTGTGTTATTTAAATTATTTTAAAGCACATCTTTTTTCCTCTAATAGTCC
Source organism: Radix auricularia (assembly GCA_002072015.1). Lineage (NCBI taxonomy): Eukaryota > Metazoa > Mollusca > Gastropoda > Lymnaeidae > Radix > Radix auricularia. The sequence continues at coordinate 604,166 of MUZC01000076.1, read as the reverse complement.
TTATATTCAACGTCACAAAATCCAGGACCATTGATTTCTTCAGCAGGGAAACCACGCCTGTGAGAGAAAACAATAGCTGATATTAGCAGAAAATTAAACCGTTTCAAAATCATATAATGCTTATATATTTTATACGTATTTTTTTTAAATACAAAAAATAATTTTTTTGAATATCTATTATTATTTAATATAAATAGTATAAGAAAGAGGCAAAGAGTGTTAGGAAGTTAAACCTGTTTTCAAATCTAAATATAAGTTGTAAGGATACAAAAAAATTGATTCGGTGTATGTGTTATATATTTATCTTGCATGCAAGGGAATATACTTCAGGTGTTGCAAGTCAATACATTTTGACAAAATACAATAAATAATGAATACCTTATCATGCGGCATCTGTGTTCTGAGAGTCTAGGGAGGGCTTTCTGATAATCGTTAATGTTAGCTGGGCTCCAGAGGCGTTCTGCTACAACAGATGTCCTTGGCCTGTAATATAGTGGAAAATAATTCTTTAACATACTCCTACAATGGTGGTTATTTGCCAGACATTAAGTTAGATCTTATTGTCAAATTTAATTAAAGCATATGGCGGATTATGGGGGGGGGGGCTGAATGGGCTATACCCAGGGGCCCCCGGTGGTTTTGGGGCCCCCAAACTTATTTATATTTTATAATAAAAGTGACTAATGTTTGCAACAACCCTTGAATATATAATAAATCAAATAAATTAATAAATCTTATCTATTAATCTGATCGCTATTCAGACTCCATAGTTTTAATAATAAAAAAACTTGATTTGAATTGCTCGCTAAGAGAACATATCATAGAATACTGTTTATGTTTTTAAAATTTACCATTTTTGATAAGCTCTGCTGGCCGTGTGGAAGAGTTTAGGTTTGCGGTGCAAGCAAAGTTGGGAACGATTCCCAGTGGTGGAATATTTTTTAAATATTTTTCTTTTTTACACTCAATTTTAATACACCTGCAAACACTTCAAACAGTTATTTCTTCGCGTTGTTTTTTTTTTCATGAATAATATTTTTGGCTGGGAAAGCTGTTCCCATAGTACAGACAAAGCATGACCAAGGAACCTATGGAGTATTCATTTACATTCTTATTATTTAAAGAAGCGCTGGCTGGATAGGGCCCCCGTTTGATTGCAGCCAGGGGCCCCCTGCAGTCTTAATCCGCCCCTGATTAAAGCAATTACTTTTTTTTTTTTTTTACATTAAAGCTGTTTCAAAAATGCAATGTAAAAAAAAAAAGTAATAAATCTGTTTTATTATTTTTACTAATTTATGGCTTAAATGTACATTTCTGATCCCATGAGCATGCAGCTATCTTAAAGACGTATTTGTTTGATGGCAAGAGCAAAAAAATATCTAGCATGTTAAAGTTTGGACAATGAATATTGTAAAGAGGTTTTTATAGGATTTTAGGAAAAATGAAAAAAAAATATAACAGGAGACAAAATTACCATGTCCTAGATAACACAACAGCATTGTCAACATATTCTCCCCACATACAGGCCTCTCCACCAACAACTAGAGCCTTCTGCTTGTCAGTACCTTAGAAATTTAAAAATAAAGCCACATCACAAATATTCTGCTACATATTTATTAAACCAAGTAACATCTAAAATTAACTATTTATCTTATCTGCTATGCAAAATTTAGAGTATGGCTTACAGTTGTCAGCTCACTGATATTTTAAATTGTATTTAAATTTAATAATGTATATGTCCCAATGCTAAAACTCATGAAGTTAAGAATGCAGACTTATTACCGTTGAAGTTGAGAGGTTCACAGTTGTAGTAGCTGACCCAGTCACTGCCATACTCAATCAAGTTGAGATACCAGCAGGATGACAGAAGGGTCTGGTATCCTAGAGCTGTCACTTGACTCATTTCTTTCTCCCATCCATCCTTCCAAACATGAACAACTGTGTCATCTCGAACCTGTCAATACACAAACTAAGTTGTTTTAATTTTGTTATGTGCTACGGAAGCAATGTCTAATTTGTAATGAATATCAAAGCTTACATTTAAAAAAAATTATTAATGAAAATCAAGTTAAATGTTGTCTCAGTGAAGTCCGAGTTTATTTGATTGTTAAAAAATAAATGTAATGAGCTTGCCTTAACACCATTGTCAACAACCTCCTGCCAGATGATGTAACCTTTCTGAAAGCCACCAACAATGTCCAAAAGCCTGATAAAGCAAATGCAAAGTCATTGATCATATAATTTAATGTTCAAATATTTGAAACTGTTATATATCTAACTAAGGAAACCTTATTTTTATTAATTGTCGTTAAGGGATGGTATTTCACTAACCAAGCCAGGTTTATAACATACAAATATCACTACAGTAATTAAAATTTCATAAGTGAGTAAATAGATAAACCTCTGCATATAGTATTCCTCAAGTTGGGGATATGTTGTGAAATTCATGCTCAACATGAACTTTTGGACTTCTGGATTGCTACTCCTGAAATAATCAGAGTACAGTTTTAGGAAATTATAATAATTAAAAATATTTACGAATGTTATCTATCTAAACCATGTATAAACGTTACCTATAAAATTCACATGAAAGAAAACTGACTAAGTTCCATAGTAAAAAGTTCACACAACATATGATCTCTAAAAAGGAAAAATTACCAGCACTCAAAGCTGACTTCATCTCCGCCAAGGTGTACATAATGGTCTTTGAAGGTTTCATTGATTTCCTTAAAAAATTCAGATAGGAATGAGAATGTAGATTCATAGGCAGGGTTGATTGGCCCATAGTTGCCATTAAACTTGCCCTGAGAATAGCATTCAGTCAAAAGCTTGTCTTGACCCTTGCCCCATGACTCAGTGTGACCTAGTGGAAATTTAATAAACCATAGATGAAGAATGATTACCATTTACAAATAATAAAATATTCTCACTAATTAAAATTTTAATCCTGCCAAAAAAGTTTAAAACATTTTGAGTTGCATGGTAGGTTAATTACGTATACGAACAACCACTATGAAGTTATTTTCCTGACTCTGACAAAGATAAATTTTGAGATAAAACTTTTTTTTCCTATACTGACAACTTGAAACTGAGATTTTTTAACGAGGGCTCATAATTCAGGACCAGTAAACAGTTAATAAGAAGGTTGGATAACTACCCATTTGGGATAGCGAGGTATCTTTCATTAAGCTCTCAGAACCCACAAAAGAATGTAACAAATTTAGCAAATTTAACAAAGGCCTCATGTCACTGCCTCTCATGACAGCTCTCATGGCAACTTAGCACCCAAGAAGAAAAAATCTTGTAAGCACGCGTAAATTAAAAAAAAAAATAATACAAAATAATTTTTTTGGTCAACTCAGCCTTATATTAAAATTTATTGACAAAAAAAAAAAATGAACAGGGGATTACGCTAATGCAGACAAATAGAGGTTAGGGTTGACCGGTCTTGATAAAACCAGACTGGTCCTGCTCTTAGTACAAGTTTATTGGTTTACAACCTTATAAAAAACTAGGAAGTATTTCATGAATGAAGCTAGGGTATAATAATTTTCCCATTACAACTACTGTTACTTATTATTACAGTAATTACAGTTAAAAATGCAGTGTTGTTAACATATTTTATAATAGAGCAGCAATTGCATACAAGCCATGGGATAGAGTCAGTTGTTTAAATAAAATAACTTTCTGATCAAAAACACTTCAAACAACTTGAACACTATCCCTCAAATATTATCCTTATCCACTAAAAAGATTATCAATAATTGCACATTCTGTTTTTACTGGCTTATTTGAATTGTATTTAAATCTAAATTATTAAATTAGACATCAATAATGTTTGCAACAACAACAAATCATTTAACTTTAACACCTTTTACAAACCATTCTAAATAGCAATTTCTGAAAAATTCTCTTGCATTTCTCACAACAGCATGGCACTTTTCTTTGCACCAAGAACATTTGTTGATCTTATAAAAAATATTTGGTTTTCAAAACTTAAGTTTCAAAGATTGACCTAAAAACCTAAAATGATGCACAACATACCTGGGGAATCAAACTCTACCAGCACACGGATGCCAAGGTTTCTTGCATATTCTATGACGTCTGCAACATCTTTAGGAGTGTAAACATGACTGTTGGCGTTAAAAGCTCCCTGAAATTTCCAAATAAAATCTCTACAAAAGCAATTATTGAGGGAAAAAAGCGGTCTATCAGAATTTGGTTGAAATGTGAAATGTTTTATGTGTGTATTAAAAACTATAAATTATAAACAAACAGTGTTGGGGCTTAAAATCTCCCAACTCCTTTTCTGACTCTCTCATTTTATTACCTTTAAGCTCAGATTTGGGAATGTTTTGCTGACATACGGAAAAGAGGGATCATCAACAATGTGCCAGTGAAATACATTTAGCTTGTTCTGTGCCATTGCATCCTGTAAATAAATATTTGTATGTAATATGAAAAAAGAAAAACTTTTTATTCAAATTTTTAAAAATTTAGATGCAAGTTTATTTTTTATATTAAAAGATCTTTAAAACATCTAGCACCTTTTCATTTCATATTGATAATTTAAAGAAATTCCGTTGATCTATTTAAAATTTAATATTTTTTCTTCCTTAAGAGATAAGAAATCAAATTACAGTTTTCCTGACTGCTGCATTATTAGAGCTCCTAAAAACTAAAAAAAGTCATTACTTATATTTCACTAGGTTTGTAATTGTACATAAATTATCTTGATATTTGACATATAAGTGAATTTTAAAAATTATGCATCAAATTTGGTTATCTGTCTTATCTATGCTATGAGACAAAGTAAAGTTAGAAAAATTCAAGACAGAGAGAAAAGCTAAGACCCTAAAATGACTACAAATTCTCTATAAAAATATACCAGCGTTCTCAGTATGTAATGCTTTGATATAAAATGCCTTGAAGTGTCCAGAAGAAGACCTCGATGTCGAAATCTTGGTGAATCAAGGACAAGAGATTGATTGACTGCAAACTAATGAAAACAAACAATAAAACACTTGTAAATAAATAAGTTAAATAGTTAAAAGTGATTGAATTTATATGTAATTTATATCCAGCTTTGGGAATGTTTGGATTTTTATCTCATATAAATGAGTTCAGTATTTTTAAGTAAATAACAACATAAAATTTTACATTATACATAAATTAGATCTTTACTTTTTGTACAACTTTTTGAAATCTGTTTAGAGGCACTTCATTTGTTATTTTGATTAATTTCCTTTCTTTACAACTTTAAATAGCTTTTGCATGAATGTTTGTAGACCTTTTATTTACACTTATTTTCATTAATGAATTTGAGAAGACCGAGAAGACCCTGTACATCTTTTGTTGAAAGCTAATGATATTACATGAAGTGAGACTTTCCTATTGACATTAAAGTTAATAATAAATGAATGTTGATACTTAACCTTTTAACAGACTAAACACTTCTAGATTATTAACTATTTTTTGCATATCAAAAATATTTATCTATTGAATTTGTAAAGTTTATATTTACAGCCCCTGAATCCAGCTGATACACAAGTTGGCTGAAAGTCTCTAAGGCTCTGAGAGCACCCCATACTTCTTTTGCCTCTATTCGAGAAACATCTGGTGATACTATGAGAGTATCTGAAATAATAAATAAAACATTTAAGTAATTTGAAACAAAACTATCAGAATAAACATTTATACTGTAGAATGATTCTCTTCGGTTTTATTCACCAGTCTTACAAAAGGTAAAGATATGCATCCCAAAAATAGTTATTGGTTGATAAACAATAAGAGAGGCTTGGAAGAGTGGCAACTGTAATGATTTGAATTTTGATTACACCATATTGCTACATGGTTTTCATTAATGATTTTCAAAATGCTTATCATATTTTATGACACTGGAGCATCCCCTATTTTAGTACTAAAATACAACACAGCAAAAAACCTCACTATAAGATTGGAATAGAAATTGATAATAGAATTTCCTATACAGGGAGTCCTCGGGTTATGACAGTCCTGACTAACGCATTTTGTGGTTACGAGCACACCCCCATAAAAATAAAAAAATAATACTACGCGTTGTTTCATCTTTTTTATGTTTTTTCTTTAAACTTTTTTTCTTCATGTAGTAACAAATTGTTTTCTTTTTAAATACTTTTTAAGTCATTAACTACTTTTATGTTGATATATATGTAAAGTACTTTACATACAGTGCTATAACAAAATGTTACAGTCAATGACATAAAGAAGAGAAAACAATTCCTTACCACATGTAAAAGAATTTTTAAAAAAACACAAAAGAGAGAGAGAGACAATGTAAACAACCAAAATGGTGTATGTTCTCAAATTGTGTCATTATTTGTTGTTGTTTTTCCATTATTTCTATTTTACATAACTATTTTATGATATAGTATATCGTAAGAATTTAAATACAAGTTTATTACTTATGTAAGAATGCTCTTTATGTTTTTTGTACTGATGAAGGCATAAGCCGAAACATATACTGTCATATTAGTTTAATAATGGGGCTCAAATTTATTGTTTTCATTACATAATTTGAGTATTTTGTATCCAATATCCAAAGCATGTTCTCAATCCTTAGTGAAAGACGCCTAAGATGGCTAGTACATGTAAAAAGAATGAGCCCAGTTCGTATCCCCAAGGACCTCCTACATGGAGAAGTGGGATCGGGAAAGAGGAAGACTGGTCACCCACGTCTTCAATTCAATGATGTCTGCCAGAGAGACATGAAAGCAACCTGAATAACCACAAGTGACTGGCAATGTAAAGCAGAAAACCAATCTACGTGGCGTGCAGTTGTCAAAGAGGGCCTCATAATAGCCAAGGAGCGAAGGATGGAGGAGGCTGCAGAAAGAAGAGCTAGGAGAAAGGCCAAAAGATTGGGAAGCACAGAACTCTTGTGCAAAAGCTGTGGAAAAGACTGTCACTCAAGGATAGGACTGCTCAGCCACATGGTAAAATGCAACCCAACCCATCAAAGACGCAACATTATCTCTCGAGATGGATGGATGCCAATTATTATTATTATTATTATTATTATTATTATTATTATATTATATTACTTTCATAAGGATAAATTAAATATGTCATTGAAAAGTATAATATTTTTCAGTAAAATGTTTATCTTTGGGCTATAATTAGTCATGCTGTTTGCAAACCTTGGCAAATGAACGATCTCTGCTACCCATCCAAATGGAAGCACACTCAATTAACTAATAACATTCAAATTTGTTCTGATTTTAAAATTCATAATAAAATTGTAATAAAAGTAGAAATCTTGATTATTTTTGCTCAAAATGAGCCTTTTCATAAAGAAAATTTGTTTTTTTTTCATGAATCCAAAGATAAATTTTAATTTATCAGTCAACTATTTGCTATCTTGTATACAACAATATAATATTTATTATTAAGTATCAGGCATGCTCATTTTCACTTACATGATTCATCTGACTGAAGGGTAGGATATACTCCAGCATTGCAAGTTGTCTCAACAGCTACTTCAAGTACTTTTATGATTGATCCTGATAATTCTGGCTTAAATCTCAAAGACCTATATTTTTAAAAAAAAAATAGCAGTATAGAGATGTGTGAGCACTTAAATTATTTTTTTAATGAATTGACATTTCAAGTAATTTTAATTTTTTAATATAACTAGTATAAAGTCACAAAAATCTTTACATTTTTCTATAAATCAAGTGAATTATTTTATTTAGGTTATGCCAATATCATTATTATTTTATTAAATTTGATGGTAAAGTACTTCTGAAATGTTTATTTTCCATGGCCCCTTGACAATATTTGTAAAGCAGGGGAAACCTGGAATTTAAGATGTATTGTGCATATACAGTTGTGGATGGGGGCAGTGGCGTCGCTAGGGGGGGCGGGGGGTGGGCCGCCCCGGGTGACACCATTAGGGGGGTGACACCAAAGGATAAATTTTTACTGTGTTACATTTTATGTCAGAAAAAAAGAGACACATTTTTTAATATAGAAAGAAATTAAGAAACAATAAAAATACGTTAAACGCCGAAACTTTTTATTGACATCATGGACGAATCCCACTCCCTCTTTTCATCAGTTAACTTACAATAATAAAACCGTCCCGACAAATTTAAAAAAAAACAAATAAATAATTTTAAAAAAAAAAAAAAAACAGAGCCTCACCAGAGAAATAAAAAAAAAAATGCAGTGTCTTCTGTTGTAAAAGATATTTTTTTAAAAACTGAGCTTTGAAGTATTGACATCATGGAAGGATCCCACTCCCTCTTCCCTCCACGTCAGAGGGATGGGGGGCGAAGAAAACGATCTTTCTATTTTAAAAAATCAAAAGATGGGTTTTGTTGTTGTTATTTTTAGAGGAAAATTATGAATTCAATGTCTTTGAGTTAATATTTTTTTATTTATATTTTTTAAGGCGTGCAAGCATAGATATGCATGTTTATGTATAGGTAGTCCACCGGTTCGTAGTTGCCATCCTTACACATGTTCCCTTCAAGCTGCACGGCCGCGCAGCTATCTGGCAGATTCCGCGCAGGAGTTTTGAGTTATCATGCCGCAAATTTCAATAGGGAAAAAATTAGAATTTCTGCGCCTTTGCCAGAAAAGTTAGTAGCAATTTTATGTCTTATTCTACCTGGGACACAGTCGCAGCTTTTGTTAAAATCCAATTATGAAAACAAGTTTAAATGTCCAGAATGTATCTTCCATTTCTAACATACAGAAAACAGACACTAACAACATAATTCAGCTCATTCGTCTAAAATTAATACAAGGAAAATATCAAACACACCCTTTAAAAAATAATTGACATTGGTGACTAGCCTTGAAGCAGAACAAATACTTTAATATCACTCGCCGACAACTTACAAAAATAAGACTTTGATGTCACGAACAAGCCGGTGAGATATTTTAATCAAAACAATCGGAGTTGTTTTTGGGGTGATAGTGTGTTGAAAGGAGGTCTTTGAAATGACAACTCAGTTTGCGCTGGACACCTTGAGAAGGATTTTTTTTTTAGACGACACGGAAATCAGATGGCTTTCACGGTACTTTGCTTTACACGCATTGTTGCTCAAATTGTTGAGAAACATACAAGTACAGACTGAATACTGTGAAGAGCTGGTCCGTTTGAATAATGACCCATAGTCATGGTCAATAAATATTTTTTCGTAGTGTCATTCATGAAGTAGTTGGATAATTTTCCAAATTAAACAGGCTGTTACAAAGGAAAAAAGCTAACGACCATGGAGGCATACCAGTTTGTATAATGAAGGATCAATATCTTAAGAGGCCATGAGCACCTTGGTGACAATTTTCATTGGTCTGTAGAGGTCACTAAAATGTTTTCAGGCTGTAAGGGTGAAAACATAGTCCCATTCTCAAATTCTTTGAATGTCTGAGTTGGCACGTGGACTATCGTTTTCTTGAAATCGACTTGATGCTATGGCGTATATTGTTGTAAGCGTTAGTCGACACGTCAAATTTTAATTTCTGACAAGAAGAACTTGGTGCCCTAGTTTCTAAATAAAAAGCAGTGTTTAAAAGCTATGAAGACATTTTGCAGAAACTTATGGATCAGTATCGCAATTTAAATTTATGATTAATGCTAGCGGAAATTATTAAAATGTGGGTTGATGCAGACTTTCGACAATGTGATTCATCATTCAGTTTGCCATGACTGAAGAATAGTTCAGCGACTTTGTCATTCTGTTGGATATTTGTGCCACATTTCTTGCATCGAGCACTGGTTGCGAATGTGGATTTAGCCTAAAGAATTCTATAAAACTAAAATACAAAAATAGGTTGAAAGAGTTACATTTAGACTTGCTTATGAGGATTAAATCTTGTCAGAATGATGGACATTGGATCAACCTTGACGGAGTCTATAAAATATGGATCTTGTTGAAAGACAGACGCCAGATCGCCCCAGAATAGATTAGCGGCTTATGGGTATGTTGGCATTTCGTTGATTTATGCCTGATAAATACCGTTGAACAGATGAACAGAAATATACATTTATAATTCTTGTTTATTTTAATATAATCTAATATATTATTTTGATAAAGAAATGTGTCACTTAATGTACATCGGTCCAATAGGTGCATGTATTTTTGTGAGATGTCAAAAACTTGAACACAAAAAATGGTACTCTGTTAAACTTTGAACATGTGTTTTTTTTAAATAAATATTTAGCACAACAATCGGCAAACCTTAGAGGGAACATTGATCCCCACTTAGCCGTTTATCTGTTATACAAACTTTTTTTTTAATGTGGTAAAGAAATAAAATACCTCCTTTGAAGGGAAGGAAAGTGCTGATTTACAATGCTACAAGGTGACAAAAATTTAAAATTATGTATATTCCCTTTATTTGCCACTGGAAGACAGGATGAGTTCTAGGGATTTGGGGCCATGCATAAATGACGTCACGCATCTGTGACGATGTGTGACAAGAGGGAGGGGTGTGTTTAAAAATGTAACGTTACATCAAAAACGTGCAACTTTAAATAAAGTCCCACTTAAATATTTGATTGTATACTATTTATTTAATGACGTTTTCAATGGTTTCACGCGTGTTATGATATTAGAGTGCATACTTACACTAAAATACATATTGAAATGACAAAAAATAACTTGCCACTTGATAATTTTTATTTAGAAAATACGGCTTGGGGGGAGGATTCTAAGCTTGGTGACGTCATATCGGGAAAAAGGGGGCTGTGGGTCTAAGTTCTAAGTTTTTGTGACAAAGTATGACGCGGGGGGGGGGGGGGGG
>MUZC01000076.1:495018-570233 GCA_002072015.1 Radix auricularia | reverse complement strand
TAATTTTTGTTGGTGAGGGTAGTGCGGTACTGGGAGGGGGGGGGGGGGGTGTCCGAGATATGTGACACGGGGAGGGGGAGTTAAAATTGTCAAAAATAGCGTGACGTACTTTATTGACGGCCCCTAACTGCTACTCATACAACATAATTCGGGGAATTACCAGTACAGAGGTCGTCTATAAACATTATGCCACGCTATTTTGCATTGACTCGCACGTTGATCTGAAGAACCTGCGTGGCATCTGTACATTTATAAGCTAAATGGCTTCGTGGTTAGATTTTCCGATTATGTGTTGGAGGATCACGATAATGACCAGCTCATAAATATGTACTGCATTATTCATCACGAGGCCCTGTGTTCTAAATCTGTTGCTTTGGATAACATTCTGATGGATGTGAATAGCATTATCCTTTTCATTCCTGCGAATGCTCTTCAACACTGCCAATTCATACAAATTCTTCACACAAGTGAAGATATTCTGTACCACACTAGCGTTGGTTGGTCTTCTTAGAGAGAAACATCTCGCTGCCAAAAGAAATACTGGAATTTTATGCCACGAAAAACCAGGACTGCCCAATGCACAACCAGGCCTTTTTACTTAACATCTCTAGCCATCCTTGTAGATTTGTTAATTTATTTCAACTGCCTCAACGAGTCTCTGCGAGGAGAAGGGACAACAGTTTGCCTCAAGCACAGAAGAGTACAGGATTTTGTGACAAATGTCTGCTACAAAGTCATACCCAACAGCTCAATCTCTATCATTTCCTGCAACTCACCGCTCTAATCAAAAGCCATGAAATAAGAAAAGATGGAATTCCTTCTACGTCCTTTTCAGGTGTCCCCAAAGCGCCGTTGTTGGAATTCGCAGAACGTTTTCAGGATTTCGACAAGTCTCAGAAAATATGAGACTCGTTGCTTCTCCACATTTGGTTGATACAGAGAGTGCGCTGTTGGATGTCCTAATGGAACTGATTGAACTAAAAAATAACCTGCAGCTTGTTAAGAAATTCGAGGACAAAAACGATCTACTGGAACCATGGAAAATAGCTGTTGAGTATCCAAAGCTTTGCGAAATAGCAAGAAACACTCTAATGCTGTTTGGAAGCACTTACACGTGAAGTGTTATTTGCACGAATTAAATATCTCAAGAACAAATATCGAACCCGACTGGTGGACACCAATCTGGCGTCAGGAATACGACTGATGATCTCCAGTCAGTGCCCGGACTTTGCATCACTCTCGGCAAACATCTAAGAGCAAGACAGCCATTAATTTCTGGACTCAAGACTGCTAAATTACATAGACAGTGTTGGTGCAGCAGCTAGTCACTTATTCATTTATTGTGTTCTCAGTGTACTAACGCCACTTAAAAATATACTTATGCTTTGTGTGTGTGACATGATGCTAGGTTAACATGTCAATGTTCAATAAAGTAGAAATATAAGAGAATATCGATGGAAATATTTTTGTTTGTAATTAAGCACTGTGTTTGCCTACAATACATTATGTCATTATTATCTCGCATTGACTTTTACGTGAGGTAAATTTTTTATAGTGACCGTTTTGTTTTCATTGAAAATTTTGTTAGCGGCCGTTGCAAAAGTAATTTTTTTATGCCGCTGGGAATAGCCCAAAGGTTGCACACCCCTGGTTTAGAAGTTAGCTTATTATATTGGGAAATATAACTCACATTAACAAAGAGCTGATCGTTGGGACCGGTCTGGTAGGAAACCTACAGATAAACTAATTTTTTTAAACGCAATTTCCCATGGGAAAAATTGCATTTATATATTTGAAATGTCTGTAGAGCTTGATCCTGCAACTCCTCTGGAAACCATACCGTATATGGTATGGTTTTTTTGTTTGTTTGTTGCAAATATGTAAAGAATATTTCAAGGATGTTAAAAAAAAAAAAAAGATTTACTGGAAAATAAAATTAAATTAAAAAAAAAAAAACGGACAAAATATCAGTATTTGTCAAAGCAGGTGCCCTTAGCTAAAGCTTGTTAAAATTAAAGTTATGGAGATATTGGAAATTTTGCACTTCTGTGTTAATTCACCCAAATAAAATTGTTCCAGTTGGTGTTATATGGTGAAGCCAACCCTTGTAATGCCCTTGGGTTATTATTTTTAGTTTTAAAATCAGGTTAACTGCCAGAACATTTTCAATAAAGTTGTATCATCCTTAACATCTTGGTAAATGTAATTAATACATCAGAGCATTAAAAGGGTAAAAAACCGATGTTTTATGATTCAATTAAAAAAAATTAAATAACACAAAATCACAAAAAAACATTGTAATTGTATGCAATTCTTACACGTTGCATCATTTATTTAGAAAAACTTTTAATAAAAAAATTACAAAAAAATGACTAGTTTCTAATGTTTTCATATCATAACAGATAAGTTGTACATTGCTCACATGTATTACTTTAAGAAATAATGCATTTTATACATTATAAATATATGTATTTAAGTATAAAAGTAGGTTTTTGATTGAGTAGTAATATTTTTAATACTAAACCAAACTAATTCATTTTAGTACTCCACATCACAATATCCAGGTCCTAGCAGCTCTTCAGCACTAAAACCTCTCCTGAAAAGTAAATTTGTGTATTTCAGTATTAGACTTATTAAGGGATGTCATTAAAAATAGAGAATAGAATTAAAATTGTACATGATCTCAGCCTTTTTAATATAAGTTTTCAAGTTAAGGAAAATGGCGTAATAGGCACAGATTTGGATAGAGACCTAACAATTAATTCGATAAAGGAAGGTTTTTGACTTTGTGAAGTTGGCATTGAGAGGTCGGACTGTATTTAGTGAAAATAACATTAAATATTAGGGGGACTTTCAATTTTCTAGTTTTACAGCTATACAATTTTCGTACAGTTGCAAGGATTTAGGACAGGAATTATTTTGGCACAAAACACACATTCAAAACTGTTGCTGAAATAAATTAAACTTGGGACATCAAGAACATTAAATTAAATTTTTAGTTTAAAATGACAAATTTGATAATTGTTAAGCTGTCATAACTTGGATAAGTACAGTTTAATTGATGCCATTAATGAATATGACAGTTGTAAATGCGCAATTAGCAAAGGGAAAAATTTACATTTTAATAAATGCACTCAAGGCATGTCCCTTACTATAGAATAAACTTTCTGAAAGATGATGAACCCAACTAAACTTGAGCCTTTGGAAAAATGTTGCCATGCTTTCACCATAAAAATGAAAAATGTTTTCTTACTTGACCATTCGACATCTATGTTCTGCTATGCGGTTCTCAGTTGCCGTTGTAACTAGTTTAGTTGCATCACTTGAACTCCACAATTTTTCTGCTACAGCAGAAGCACGAGGCCTTATTATAATGTAAAATAGTAGATTTTAAAATCATTAATTCAGAAATTATGTATCAATAGTATGTTTACAGTATAAACATATATAAATATTCAATTTTTTAAAATTCATTAATTGAAAAATGTCAATAAATAAAATAAATACATTAAAAGATGAATTTTAAAAAATAATTTTATATTATTCTCTATACTCTATAAGTATGGAGTAACCCTTTTATTTAATCAACAACTTCAATACAATTATGGCTCAAAAATAGGACAGAAATTGAGCACAAGATAAACAAAAAAACATAATACTAGAGTAGAGACCACAATAAACTAGTGCCAGTAAAATCAAAGCGCTTTGATTTTATCAGTGAGAGATGCCGGCCAATGTGGAGTAACTTGAGACAGAGCAACACTAATGCTAGTCTAGTTGTGAGAAAAAAATTGCTACAGCTATTACAATTAGTTAGCCGTGGTTTGTTTTATAAAAAAGTCAACTGCTCTTTTAAATCTTAGATTATGATGAAAACTTATGATTACATAATTCCAGAAATAATATATAAAATAAGGAACCTTCAACACACAATTACCATAATCTAGGAATGAGGTTGGTATCATCCACAAATTCTCCCCACATGGTTGTCTCACCACCAAGTACAAGAGATTTTTGTCCATCAGTACCTGAAATTTAATTATTTTTCTTTCAAAATCCAAACAAATTTTTAACATTCATGCATCTGTTCAACTGTTGGTAAAAGCAGGACATGATATAGATATTTAATATGTTGAATTAAAAATTTGATATCTGCATTTGAGGCTATACATAATAAAGAGCATACCATTAAATGCTTGTGGATCACATAAGTAGTATTTACTCCAATCACTGCCATAACTGATGTAATTGAGGTACCAACAACTTGACAACAAAGTTTTCAGCCCCAACCCCGTGACTTTAGCCATTTCTGCTTGCCATCCATCTTTCCATACATTAACCACTGTGTCCGGTGCAACCTAGAATTAATTAATTTTACAGTTATGAATTAATAAACTTATAAAATATAGTTTATATAGGTTTATATTTGTACAGTTTGCACAGAATTAAATTTTTCTGTGTAGATGAAAAATGAAACCTTAAAAATGTTACTTATGAAATAACAACCATAAAGATGTATAACAAAAAGAAAAATAATTAAGATATTTAATTAAAGTACTTCTTGTAAATTTTAAAAATAAATTATTTAAAACTGTACCTTTGCACCATTATCAATTACTTCCTGCCAAATCATGTAACCTTTCTTCAAGGAAGAAATAATATCCAAGAGGCTGAAAATTTAGTTTTTAAAAAGTTTATGAATATGACATGTGGCAGATAACATGAACTAGATAAGACTTTAAAAAGCAATGCCCTTGGTTTGATGTCTCAAAGCATCTTAATCTTTTCAAATATTTAAAACTAGATACACCCTGCAGCATAGCCTACGTCGCAGAATTGCTCATGGATTGTGTAAAGAAAGGGGGGAAAGAACGGACACAAACTACAGTACGAAGATATCACAACAAAAATGCGAGTGAACGTCGGTGGGGGGGAACCCCCGAGGCATTGCTGGTCTCAAAACATTTGCACTGAGGTAATCTACCTGCCCATCAACCTTCAACACCCTAGCTTGACAACTATAAACTATGATTAGCCAAACCTAGCAAGGATCAGTCATTTTTGCAAAAAAGGGGGAAAAGAACAGGGACAAACATACATTTATAAAAAATTTAAAAAAATTTTTTGCTGGGGCTTGAACCAAGTACATTCCACGTGTAAGACGGAAGTGAAAACAACTACACTGAGATTCACATGTTATTCTTTGAAGGAACAATGTAAGTGAATGCAAGAACCATTGTTGGTCTTGAGACCATGAACTGATTGGTCGACCCCAGCGAGGGTCATTTGTCACTTGTTTGCGCATACTCGCTTTGGTGAATTATAGTTATAGATAGTTTAAAGATTCTTAAATTTTTGCTAAAAAATTTTGAATAATGGTAACATTCAATTTTGATTACCAACACATATTCTTATGCACTTGTAATCAAGTGGTGTGAAAAAAAAGTTTTGCTGGACATAAAAAATATGGAACTTCTCAAATAAAATTATCAAAGTCTTTTCAATTTTATCAATTTTAAAAAATCTAAATCCTAACTGTATAACCCATGAAATTAAAATAGCGCTACAAAAATATTGCAAACACTTTCAACGATTAAAGGAGCATTAATGATTAACACAATAAGCCCTTAAAATAAATCAGAATTCTATGCACCTGTGTTTTAAACTATTTTACTGACTCACAGAAATACTTACTTTTGCATGTAAAACTCTTCTAGTTTTGAATAATCTAAGCCATAACCCATTTTTTGCATGAATTCTGTAATAACAGGGTTTGTTTTCCTAGATGGAAAAAAAAGTAATTCATAAATTATTAAACATCTATCCTTAATAAACAGTTACATTTATGTTTTAGATATTGATAATAAAGTAATTTCTTTGAAAATAATATTAATTCTATTAAATAAATAAAAATTAAATAAGGACTTGGAATGTGCTGAAACTTGGATGATATCTTCTCAATAAAAAAAGCTAAAAACATAATATATTTTTTGCAAGTTAGCAGGCTTATCATCTTAACAGAAAAAAAAAGGAATTTTACGAAAAAAATATAACACATAATTATTAAAACCTTGATTGTTTATTACCAGCAAGAGAAATCAACTTCATCCCCTCCAAGAAAGATGTAGTGGTCAGGAAAAACCTGTGCTACTTCAGAAAAAAACTGTTGCAAAAATGTGAATGTTGTGTTTAAAGCTGGATTGATTGGTCCATAATTGCCATTGAACTGTCCTGCACTGTAGCATTCTGTAAGAAGTCCTGATTGTCCTTTTCCCCAAGACAAAGTATGACCTTATCCAAAAAAAATAGAAATGCTCATATTAGAAAAAAAAAGTTTAGCCTTCAAGAAATTAAACCAAAGACAGCTATCTATTCAAAAGAATAACCAGCCATTTATTCTTTTACTAAAATAAAGCAGTGTGTTTACCTGGAGAGTCAAACTCCACCATGACACGAATGCCTCGGTACTGAGCATATTCAATAATTTCACTAACATCTTGTGGGGTGTAGATGTGTGTCCTTGGATCAAAAGCACCCTGTGAAAAACATCATTAAAATTAAATCATCATCCTCATTTTAGTTTTAGGAAAGCAATAATGTTGTTTTAACCTGGTGAGTTGCCCATAATTATAAAAGATATAATAATTTTTTTTTAAAAACAACCCGTAAAAACAAAGTTTTTGACTATAAATCCTTTATATATGAGACAGAACTAAAAGTATTGATTACATTCAAAACAAAAATTTACAGACTGAAAGTGACTTAACTCCCAAATGCTCTAAAATGGGGACGATGGGGGTGGGGGTGTAGTAAACGATCGTTTGAGTGAACTCAGCAAACTCGTGGATGTCAACATCAACAGACGGCCATTATATATTTATATTGAGATAAACTAAAAGTGCATTAATTTTATTACGGTTAATTTGATCGATCTGAAATTTTGATACAATGCATTGTTAGGTGACACGAGTCTATGTGCAAAATTTCAGCTCGATAGCATCATGGGAAATGGGTCATTTTTTACTTTTGTTTTTCCGCCGTACCTACAGTATAGACGGATGAACGATGAGATGGCGGTGAAGTTAATATAAAGGATTAAAAAAGACCAGTTTCTGAAATTGTAAATGGTGGCAGGAATGCATTTTGAGACATGAGAAATACCTGAATCCGAAGATAAAGGACATTTTCAAATTGGAAATGGGGAAAGTAAAAATAAAAAAAATCATATATAATTCATTCCATTTCCAATGGCTTTGAGCAACATGCTGGTATAATTAATTTTTTGCATTTTCAATTAGCTTTTAGTGAGAATAATGCTATTTTTTTTAAAATTTTAAGCTATTTTTACGCTGTGCTCTGCTTATAGCATGAATATTTCAGAAGTTTTAAAAAAATGTTTGTAATGTAGTGAGATGTCCCAGAGTGCTACCAAAGATTCTGTTCTGTATACTTAATGGCCGATTTTGGCCATTGAGAGTAAATACTGCAGATTGCAGTTAAGTTATAAAAAATATGCTGACCTGTTCACTAAGGCTTGGAAATGCTTTGCTGTAATATGGGAAAGATTGGTCATCAACGATGTGCCAATGGAAAACATTGAATTTATTTTGAGCCATAGCATCCTGTAAAAATAATTAAAATAAATTTAAACAATTTAAAAAAGTACACAAACTAAATTTTTACAATGAAAATATTTATTATTATTCCAGATAATAAAGATGACACGCAGTTGAAACATGAAAGTTATAAAAATAATTTTTTGTTTTTAAATTTCAAAAAAATAATATCAAGTTATTTTATCTGTCCGATCCCCTCCAAAAATTCTATAAAATTTTCCGCTTTACTATCACACAGCACAAATTTCATATACCTATTCCAAAATGTATGATGTTTATAGATGGTATCTTACCAGATTTTGAAGAATATATTCCTTTTTAAGAAAATGACGCGATGTATCTAGCAGCACACCTCTATGGCAGAATCGAGGGAAATCATTGATTTCAGTAACGTTCACAACAAACTATGGAAAAGGAGTTTGTGCAAGTTTGACAAAGCATTTGAGTTTCAGAATATTTGAGAAAGAACATTGAAAAAATAAGCAGAAGGCACACAAATAATTTGAATATCTGTCAAAGTTATTAGTAAAAAGTTAATATAGAACACTTTAATAAACAAAAAAAGATTAAGATGCGCCAACCTCTCCTGTGCTTAATTGATAAACAAGCTGACTAAAGGTTTCTAATCCCCTCAAGGCTCCCCATGTTTCATTGGATGTTAAAACCGCACCAGTTGGTGAAATAGACAGTTTGTCTGTAACAAAAATATTGTTATCATCAGTTGAATAGGTACATATTGAAAATATATTTTTACAAATTTATCTTTCAAAATCTAAGGCAAAAAAAATTTAATCAAAGAAGAAAAGGTTGACTTAGAACTTAAAAATGCCTAAACTATCTTTCTTTTTCATAGAAAGTAAAACACATAACCTGGTCCTTTTAAGGTATATTTTGGTCTTTTACATGATTAAAAGTCCTGCAATAGTCCAATGTTCCCATCCCATAGGATTTAGAATAAAGGACTAAAAGGCAGCCTTGATAAACCCATACTAAACAAGGACTTTTTTTGTGTGTCCCATAATATCGCGGTCATAGGGGGTTCTAATGCTTCCAATAGAAATTTCTAGGGGCTTGGAAGACCTTGGTGGCGTCCATCTCCTCTTCAGGTCAGCGGTGGACTTTTTTTTACAGATAGTCATTCATCAAAAAATTAATTGTGGCTTTAACGTGGGCTTGATCCCATGCTCCTCAGCTTGTGAGACGAGCACACTATTGAATTCGCTATTCTCTTACAAGGACTTAAATTGTTAAAAAATCTCCCTAGCTGTAATTGGGTAAACAATAGACCTGTTTTAATGATTGACAATTTATGCCTGATCCAAACTCCCCTAACCCAGGGTCTTGAATGTTGATTTAGAAAAATAAATTACAGATTAAGATTTTTTTTAAACCTCCATCTTGTGAAACTTGAAAAATATTTTACTTATAGGTGACATTGAAAATATTTTCAGACCTAAAAAATAATTATAGTCCTGCTTTGAAATTAAGTTGTAATTTCATAATTAAGAAATAGTGGTTATTATTTGAGAGTAAATTGTCATTTTCAGTATTTTCAGAATTAAAAAATAGGTTTGCACTTTAAAATTTATTTTAATGCACCTACAGGCAGTTAAGAAATAAAATTTTAAAATTCCCAAAGTTGCTATAGATATAAATCTATATTGTTTTTAAAAGATGTAGGAAACAAAATTAATATTTACTGACATGATTCATCTGAATCAAAACTAGGGCCTCCATGGCATCCTGTTATAGAATTCACAGACAAAGTGTTGAGTAGTGATTTAGGATTTTTGTACTCAGGTCTGAAGCGCAAGGTCCTGCAAGCATAATGAAATATTTAATTTATATTCATACTAGTTATAAACATTAGTTAATCTATTATATCAGTATCATTAACAACAGCTTAACTACAAGCGATTCATTAAATTAATTTACTTTTACAATTACTATTACAAAAATAAAGATTTTCCAAGAAAAATAAATACTGTAGTTTATATTTAAACTTTAGTAAAAGTCTTTTTCTATTTCGTATTTTTATTGCTGCATAATGCTCAACTTGCGCATAAATTTATATTAAATCATTGAAAGTAGTTATATTATTAAGAATTACTATTTAAAACTTTTGCATAGGCACAGAGTGACAGAGTAAGGAATGAATGAATTAAGTAAAGGAAAGTCCAGTAATTCAAGATTAGCCTACGGCCTATAAGGCAATCCTCCGAATCCCGGTCCCAAATTATTTTACACTAAAAAGAGGAAGTATAGTACATTAAAGTATGTTATTTATTGATAGAACCAGTCATCAAATACTAAATACTGTAATTGTCATACAATTACAACATTTGAAGAGCTCAAGGGAAGAAACGGCTGTCACATTTATGGACTTTTGAGATATTCAAGTTTTAAAGTTCAAAATTATACAGATTTCTTATAAATTAACTAAATAGATTTTAGTTTTTAATATGGTCATGCATATTCATAATATTTTCATAAAACCTCATTCAGAAAATACTATTTTTGACCCTCTATCAGATACTAAAAAAATTTTAAAATGTCACATAGCCGTTTCTTCCTTTGTGGTCTTCATTTGAAAATAGCTGACGAAAAACATTCTGTTGGTGACCATTGCCTAGTTGCCATTGCGGGAGTAATGTTTATAGGAGCGGCTCGTCTACGTGCCATTCTTTTTTAAAATATGAAAATACCTGAAATATGTATTGATTAACAAATTGTTGTCAATAATGACGCAAGTGTTTAGTTTATAGTCAAGACATTTTTGTAAGTAACTGAACATTTTTATGTGATAAAAACACACAAAATAATTTGGGACTGGGATTCGGAGGATTGCTGCCTATAGTAGCCTATAAACTATATTAAAATTGTTTTTTTAAAGTATAACTTTATAATTTAACTATTTAACTCATAAATAATTGAAATTGACTTTAACTTACTCTGTACACACTCTTGGTTTTTATCACTCACACTCTTGTGTGGTTTATTTTCATTAGGCCATTGCCAATAGTTTATGCTAATAAAATTACTAATTACATTAGATTCATTATTAATTAGTCAATTAGTATTAGGCTAATTAACTTATATTAACTAGGATTAGATTAGACTAGACTTACTTACCCTAATTTGGAAACATCACCAAATATTAGCTTTGAATATCTTTTGTATGCATCTGTCAATAATTCACAATTAACTCCAATGTTAATAAATCTGAAGTTAGCGGCATCCAGAGAAATCACTGTAGCAGTCGGAATGTAAGATTGTGGCATAGGCCATGGCTGTCCTTGTGTTTTCTGATTTGCAAATAGTGAGACTCTATCTAAATTTTCCCCTGCAGGAGATTTGTAATGGGCTTTAATAATCGAAACTAATGTTAAAAGCAAAAATGTTCGCTTTAAGCTTAAAAAGTAATAAGCACCACCCATCATGGAGTTTTCCTGGACTCCCAGTTGCAATATGAGGGTTGGAATAGGTGCGTGAATAGAGACCGTCTAATTCAGTCTCAAATCTCAAAAGCAAACTGGACGAGGAAAATTTTATTTACTATGTGATAAAAATCACATGATCATCATGTGACTATTACTAGGATGACAATTTGGACGGCCTTAATTTAAGTAATAAATCCGTCTACCTTTCAACGATAGTAATGTTAAAAATTCGGTCATTTAAATTAAAACAAACAAACAAACTTAAAACTTAATTTTTACATTTAATTAGGTATTATTAAAACTTTTCAATTATTTATTAAAATGAAAAGACATAATATACATAACTAAATATTGTGTGTGTGTCAAGTGTGTGTTTGTTTTCAGTCCGTGTTAGGAGACATGGAGATCATGGACATGATTATTGATTGCGACCGGTGTCGCCTAGACCGTCTATGCCTCTTTCATATAGACATAGAAAAATAGACATTGACATAGACTGCAGAGGAGGGTCTTAATTATCCACCATTTAGGGTTCACCATTGCAATCCCATTTTGCTTGGGTTTCGCCCGTTCGTTTACATGTTTTTCAGGTGGAGTTGGGCTATAAATCTGATTATTAACTTCGTATCTGATTGTTGTTCAGCTTTCTCGTCCACGAGGAGTATCCACCGATCATCGTCGGCGTCTGCGATTCCTCCATGGCGACCAAGGCCATATGTCACTTTCGAGAGACCTCCAACCTCTCTTGGTTCTTCTAGTCATGGCAAATTCTCTTGATGTCTGCCTCCGATCCTCGGCGCCTTGTTTCTTGGACGGCCTCTTTTTCGCTTACCCTGGGGGTTCCATTTCAAGGCTTGCTTTGTTTTATTGGAAGCAGGTTTCTTAGTGTATGACCAATCCACCTACACCGCTTCTGGAGAATCCCTTCTTTAGTTGGCTTCTGATTTGCCCGTTGCCACATTTCCTGGCTGAAGATTTTATCCGACCTGTGAATTCTGAGAAGATCATTGCGTCTTACGTTACATGATATTCGATGCACAACGAACCCGAACAATATCCATGCTGACCATAAGAACTGAAAGACAAAAAAATGTCAGATTTTCTGGATTTTTAAAAAATATTTTTTTTGAATAAAAATTATTAATTAGCTTCTAGCAACTAGGTTTCAAGGTTAGTTTAAGAATAAAAGATGTTTTTAAAAGCTGCTTTTCTGGCTTCAAGGCTATATCAATGTCAATTCTACTATTCTTCATGTTAATCAAAGTGATAATTTTGACATCTTTGTTATTATTTCAAAGTCTACAGATTTAAAAAGTCAGAGCTTTTCCCAACTTACAATGTAAGCCTTTTCTCCCCCTTATGACTTGGTGCGACTCGCATCTCTCTTGTTACACAACTGACTTAAAGGCCTAGCATTTACATATGCGTTGAACTTGAACCATTGAACAACTCCATTTATAATTTGCAGGGTGGTTATTTCTCATGCAACGGTTTTCTGTGTGAACAAGATGGCTTCAAATATAAGCTTATGTTTGGTCAGTTGACAATATTTTAGCCCAGAATAAGTTGTTCCCTACAAGATTCGTTGATATTTTGATATGTGGGCAAAATAACGAACTAGTGTGCAGATTTGCACATCATCCTTATTTTGTGAAAAAAATTACATTAAAAAAAAAACAAATTAATTAATTAATTAGCCTATCCTCATCAACATATGCCGCGCGGAAATTCTACACTGCTGCGCGAAGTCGGGCAGTTGTCTGCGCGGCCACGCAGCTTCAAGGGAACATTGTCTTGAATTACCTTTTATTCCACCTTCCGTATGACTAGGCCTAAATCCCCCCCTCCCCTCACAACAACGGAGAAAGAGCTCAGATAGAAATTACATTATTATTTGAACATAATAGCTCTATATTATTATTAACCTTTTTCAAGTCACGAATTTTTCAGTGCTACACAACAGTGGCGTCGCTAGGGGGGGGCGGGGGGCAGCGGGCCGCCCCGGGTGACACCATTAGGGGGGTGACACCAAAGCCTAAAATTTTACTGTTGATTTTATGTCAGAAAAAAAAAAGAGACATTTTCTTCATCTAGAAAGGAATACAATGAAATTAAGTTAAAAGCGAAACATTTTATTTTTAAAAAATCAGTTAACTTGCAATAATAAAACAGTCCCAAAACACAAACTAAATAAAACAAATTATGGGGAAAAAAGACACAGCCGCACCAGTGAGATCTTCAAATACGCTGGCGGTGTGTTATGTTTTTAAAGATACCAAGCAAACTGAGCTTTGAAGTGTTGACAACGTGGACGAATCCCACCCCCTCTTCCCTCCACAAAAGAGGGGTGGGGGCGTAATACGATTTTTCTATTATTATTTTTTTAAAGTGTTTTCTTTGTTGTTATTTTTAGAGGAAAAATATGAATTTAATGTCTTCGAGGGTAATATTTAAAAAAAAATTTTTTGTTAAAGGCGTGCAAGCATAGATATCCATGTTTATATATAGGCTAGTCTGGTTCGTAGGTCCCATCCCCATCATTGTACCTTTTAAGTTTTGAGTTACCGCGCAGAAAATTTCAATAGGTAAAAAATAGAATTTCTGCGCCTTGTCATGAAAGTTAGTAGCGACTTTATTTCTTATTCTACCCGGAACTCAGTCACATTCTTTGTTAAAATTCAATTAAGAAAACAAGCATAAATGTCCAGAATCTATCTTCCATCTCTCACACACAGCAAACAGACTTTAGCAACATCAAGACTTTAGGAACATCATTCAATTCATTCGTCTAACTATAATACAAGAAAAATATCAAACACTCCCTTTAAAATAATAAAAAAATATTTGACATTGGTTACTAGCTTTGGAGCAGATCAAAGATTTTGATATCACTCGCCGCCGACAACTTACAAAAAAGACTTTGATGTCACGAACAAGTCGGTGTGATATTTTAATCAAAACAACGGGAGTGGTGTGTGTGTGTGTGTGGGTGGGTGACAATGTGGTGAAAGGAATGTTTTGAAATAACAAATCAGTTTTTCCTGGAACCTAGAACTGATTTTTTTAAAGATGACACTGAAAATCAGATTGCTTTCACGACACTTTGCTTCACAAGCATTGTATGCAGAGAAATGACTTTACAAGCACTGACTGAATACTGTGAAGAGCAGGCACATTTGTATTAAGTCAATAAACATAGTTTAAAGGATCTCAGAGACTGAGACCCACAGTTTCGGACTGTTCCTTAGTGTAATTCATGAAGTATTTGGAGAACTTGCCAAATTAAGCAAGCTGTTACAAACGAAAAATCTAATGACTAGGAAGGCACACCAGTTTGTAAAAGGAATTATCAATAACCTAAGAGGACATCCCNAACAAAATACAATGTGGAGTGATTCAGACTTTCGACGAGGTGATTCAGTTTGTCATGAATGAAGAATGATTCAGCGACATTGCCATCCTGTTGGATATTTGTGCTGTATTTCTTGCATCGAGCGCTCATTGCGAACGTGGATTTAGCCTAATGAATTCTAGAAAAGTGTAATCTAGAAATATGTTGTAAGAGTTACATTTAGAGTTGCTTATGAGGATTAAATCTTGTCAGAATGATGGACATCAGATCAACCTTGACAAAGTCTATAAAAAATGTATTTTGTTGACAGACACCAGTGTGCCCCAGAATAAATTAGCGGCATATGGGTATGTTGGCATTTGGTTACTTAATGAACATATAAATGTATATTTCTGTTCAGCGGAACAGAAGTATACATTTATAATTCTTGTTTGTTTAATTATAATCTACTATATTATTTTGATTTAAACAATTTTTTTCTCATATAAAGTATATCGGATAAATTGATGCATGTATTTTTTGGGGAGCTGCCAAAAATTTGCACACTGAAAATGGTAAACTGTTAAACTTTGCTGCTGCACACAAGTTTAAAAAAAAAAATATTATTTAGCACAACAACCTGCAAACATTAAAGAAAACATTGATCCCCACTAAGCTGTTTAGTGCTTACAAACGCGGGTCCATAAAGAATAATATTATGCGTTATTCCGTATTTTAAAAAAAATTTTTTTTATGGGGTAAGGAATTGTTTTCTATATTTCAAATACTTTATGTCCTCAACTACTTTTATGTTTCGGGTGCTTGGCGGAAAAATACGCTTTGTTGTGTTGTAGTGCGAGGAAGATGCTTAGGAGTTAGTCTGGATGTTTACGCTATTTTGGTTATTTACACATCTCTCTCTCCCCCCCCTCTCTCTCTCTATCTCTCTCTACTGTTTTTTTAAAAAACTTTTTTATTCATGTGATAAGGAATTGTTTTCTCTTTTAAACGTTATTCACTAGAGGGGAGCAAGAGGTGCTGACCTCACCGGTTGACAAAAAAAGGTAAAATTATTTATATTCCCTTTATTTGGCACTGGAAGACTGACATGAGTTCTATGGATTAGGAGCCGCGCATAAATGACGTCATGTTCTTAAAAGGGAAGGGAAGGGGAGGGTGTCACGCATCTATGACAATGTGAGACGAGAGGGAGGGGTGTGTTTAAAAAATGTGAATTCACCTCAAAACGCGCAACTATAAGTAAAAGTTTCATTTAAATATTTGATTATTTACAATTTATTTAATGACGTTTTGTATGACTTCTCGCATGTTATTTACGATATTAGAGTGTAGACTTGCACTAAATCCGAATTTATTTGACAAAAATTAATTTGCCACATGAATAATTCTCATTTAGAATATACGGAGTATTTTATTATTTTTTTTTTGGGGGGGTCTTAAAGCTTTGTGACGTCATGTCGGAAAAAGGGATGGGGTCTAAGTTTTTGTGACAATGTATGACGCGGGGGGGGGGGGAATCGGCAACGTCGCGTGACGTCATTTATGGACGCCCCCTGAAGGGGTGACACCATGAGCTACCGCCCCGGGTGACACCAACCCTAGCGACGCCCCTGCTACACAATTTCATTGATTGACTGAAATTAAAAATTTGGGGGAAACAATGATAAATAAATTTTTTAAAAAATATGGTTCTTATTTTGTGGGGAGCACAAACATTTGTAAAAAAACATTCATTTTTCTTGTTTAAGTTGGGATAGTTAAATAGCCACCTCAATTACTTAATTAATTTATAATGGCTAGGATCCGACACTTGTAACAAACCCATTTCACAAGCTGCACACGTGAGAGCCTACTATCACCACTGTTGAAAGCTTATCTTTGCTGAGCTGATTGATTTATTTATTCAAGGTCAGTGGACTACGACTTAGATCTGTATTTAACATTTCCCTTATCCTAAGGCCAGATAATGCAGAGTAAGCTCATGGAGATTACTCCCTGCTCGAAGCCAAGAGTTCAAGGTCTGCATATTATTATCTTATCTAAAAATATTGATATTCGTTATCTATAAACAAACAAATGAACCGTCAGTATTGACTGTCTTATATATCTCTTTATAGCAATCCAATTTCAATATAGTTTTATAAAAGTAAATACTGTTCATGTCAATTATAAAAAAATAAATAAATACCGTCAAACATTTTATTTCAAAATTCTGTACCATAAATCATAGTCTGCAAACATGAAAAACTTCATGAATATAATAATGATGGAATATGTATGTACAAGTCCTGTGTGTGAATTTGTTCAAAACTCAGTTGTATGTGGGTGGCATATAATCTTTTCATATTACCCAAATTTCTGTACAAGATGCTAATAATAATTTGGAGTGATTTCGTCATCACAAGGGCTAAAACTGCAGCATTGACATATAGATCCTAATAATTGTGATCAGCTCATTATTTCTCTTGTTGAATTTTGATATACTTTGGTTGTAATTTAACATTATTTTTTCCATGGCGGGTGTTACAATGGCTTGTAAAATAAAAATAATACCCACTGCAAAGTAACAAATTTTTATCAACCAAGTCATAAATATCTACATTAATATTTTTTGAATTATTGA
Source organism: Radix auricularia (assembly GCA_002072015.1). NCBI lineage: Eukaryota > Metazoa > Mollusca > Gastropoda > Lymnaeidae > Radix > Radix auricularia. Next base: position 553,202 of record MUZC01000076.1, on the reverse strand, counting down.
GGTCTATGTGAATTATTTTTGTTTCAAAGGGTGAACAATGTTATTTTTTATTTCAAACTTAATATGCTGCAATACATTAATTTATAAATGCAAAGAGGAACTTTTACAACTTTTTAGTATACAGTTCAGATCATAGAAGTTTTGAAAATCAAATATCTAAATTGAGCTACAAACCATTATTTGTGTTTAATTTAAACAGAGACTGAGAAAGCTAAATTTTGATCTAGGGTTACTTAATTTTTTAAATTAAAATTATTGGTTCTTTTTTTGTGTGCTTTTAACAAAGCATTCATTTGAAAAGTTCTTTTTAATAAGTAAGCTTTTTTTTCAAGTCAAAGTATATTTTGTTAGCTCTTAGCTAACTAAAACACAGCCACCAATTTACCAAACTAGCTGAGTTCTAACAGAAATAATAATCCCAAAAATGTGTACATTGTAGCCTTACATTTTAATTTTATCAACTGAATAGTTAATATCTAAATTAGATAGTCAAAAATGCATTTGTCAAGTTTAATCCACTATTAATAGGAAATTAATTACAATGATACAATAATTATATATTATTCTTTGAAAAACATCTAGGTTTTACATTTGAAAAATAACATGCTTTTGCAAAATGCTGTTCAGAAATTAGGGTGAAAGAAAATGTTTGGATATAAATCACAATTTAATAAAGGCCCAGACTCTGCACATTTTTCATCAAAAATAGTTTGGTCTTAACTGCATTAATACTAAATGATTTATTGTGTTGAAATATTAGTATTTTAATTTCTTGTTCATTTCATAAATTAGTGGGTAGCATAATTCTTGATAGAAAAATTGTTGTACATAACTCTTTGCACCCATTTCCATTTTTCAAATAAAAATAAATTATTTATTAAAAAAAAAAAAAAAAGAATATCATTATTGGTTATTATTATGTATAAGAAGAATTCAAGCCAATTTCCAAAAAATTAAAATATTAGCAGTCTCCTTGTGTAGAATAATAATATAATTATTTTATAATGAAATAATATATTTTGGGTATTGTATGGTTTTAGTTAATAGGTAAATTTAAAAATTGAAAAGTTATGACTTGAGGACTCTGTTCAAAATATTAATGATCCTAAATTTTTTACAATATACAAGTATGAAATTGTTCTGTTGTTCTTTACCCCACTACTGTTATAGATCCAATTCTGGTGTGTTGCATATGATTTTTTAAAAATTTAACAAAATGCATTTTAGCTTATCTTAACAGGCAATAGATATGCATCCTCAAATTTATTTTTAGTTATACATCCAACATCCCCAATTTGTTGTATAAAATCCATTACTTGTATGATAGTATTTTGCAGGGACCTTGAAGCGGACACAAAGTTAAAACAATTTCACATTAAAACTGTATATTATAACTAGAGAAGCATTTTTAGTAAGTTATGTAATAGAAATTTATTTTTTTACAATTCACAAGATGCTTGTCTTTTTATTTTCCAATAAAGTGAGTAAAATTTGAAAGGATTCATAATGAGACATTTTGAGTCAATCTTATTCCCAATTTAAGATAAATTTTAAAGTTTATGAAAAAGTAATCCGTTTCGTGAGGTACCTATTGAGCTTTTAAAACTCGTTATAAATCAAATGTTTATTGTTGAAAATATTATATTTATTGTGGAAAAAAATTGAAGACATTAATTTAGTACTCCACGTCACAATATCCTGGTCCCAGAAGTTCTTCAGCACTGAAACCTCTCCTGAGGAGTAAAGTTGATTTTTTAAAATAATTATTTTCTTTATACAATGAGATAACTGAGAAGAAAAGTAAAATTACAAATATAAATGGTTTGAAAGTAGCTTAAATTAAAATTAATTTTAATATTCACATTGGTTTCTAGCAAAACTTCTTTGTTTAAAAGTTATAAATCTATCCAAGTATTAAATGGAAATTGTATGGTCATAATGAGGTGTGTGATTCCAACAATGTGCAGCAATAATAAAATATCAGACACTTATAAAAGTTAGAATGCATCTATACAAATCTTCCCACCTGACCATTCGGCATCTGTGTTCAGCTATTCGATTCTCAGTAGTTTTTGTCACTTGTTTTGTTGCATCCCTTGAGCTCCAAAGTTTTTCTGCTACTGCAGAAGCTCGGGGCCTAATAATTGTAAAACATTATTCAACAAGATAGTAATATTCAAATAATATTAAAATTTTGTTCACCTGTATAGAATTAAAATAACTTTTTAATTTTTCAAAATCACAAAACAATTATATTATATACAGAGTAGACCAAATAATTTTTTAATAACTTTTCAGCATGTATACCAAAAACAAAAGATAACTATTTAGTAAACACTGTATATAATTTTATGTTAATGCAAAGCTAATTCCATATCACCTAAAATTGGTATTAGTAATTTAGAAGGCAACTGATACACTTAGTGTATTTGAATAGATAATTAAGATACACAAACCTTAAAGATTTTGAGGGTGGTCAGTTTATGATATTGATGTGATTTGAAGTTCAAGCATTAGTGGTAAAACAGGACAGAGAAATTATTATTTTAAATTTTATGATTCTGATGACTTACTTTTATTTTTTATTTGCAACAATGTAGATATATGTTTTAAGTATTATGATACTGGTGAAAAAAAACATCTGTATCCAAACAATTGCATTAATTGGGAAAAAAAAAGTAACATGAATGTTTTAAATAAAAACAGGTACTACCATAATCTGGGAATGAGGTTGGTATCATCCACATATTCTCCCCAAATAGCAGCCTCACCACCAAGCACAAGAGATGTTTGTTCATCTGTACCTGAAAGGAATACAATTTTCTGAGAAAATAAATCATGCACAATTTTACAGAGCAAGTTACATAAGAAATGAAATGGACAATATATACTTTTCATTGTCAGTTTCATTGAAAACTATTTTGTTTGAGAGCATACCATTAAATTTTTGTGGATCACATAAGTAAAATTTAGTCCAATCGCTTCCATAACTGAAGTCACTCAGATACCAGCAACTTGACAACAAAGTTTTTAGACCCATGCTTGTGACTTTAGCCATTTCTGCCTCCCATCCATCTTTCCATACATTAACCACTGTGTCTGGTGCAACCTATAGGGAAATTTAAAAAATGTATCAATTATTTTTTAGAATGTTTGTTTAGTGCTTCCTGATGAATAGTACTTATAAAAAAAAGAGTGTTTAAACTTTAAACTTATTTTGAAATTTCCAATTTTTAGTTTACAATTTTAAACCTTTAAATTCTAATTTCCCCATTGCTAGCTACACAACTCTTTCACTTTTCCCACTTTTTCTTAACTTAAAAGTTTTTTTTAGCAGTTTTGCCCTTAACTCAGTTTCACAAGGAATACTGAATTGATTGTGCAATTTTGTTTAAAAATAAAATTCGTCAAGTTATGGAATTTCAAACCGAGTATAAATTTAACTTATAAATAAGGCTTATTAGACGAAGGACAGTTATTGGATAATAAGTAATAATATTAATTCTAACTAAGTTAGCATAAGAACTTATAAAATTTTGCTTTCAACTTACCTTTGCACCATTATCAATCACTTCCTGCCAAATCATGTAACCTTTTTTTAAAGAAGAAATAATATCCAAGAGGCTGAAAATGTATTTAATACAAAGTTAAAATAATGGTAGCATTATCTTAAAATTAGAAAACAGAGAGGAAAAAAAGCTAAACAGAATAATAAAAAAGCTGTAGTGAATATAACACAATGAGCCCCTTGATGACTTACTTTTGCATGTAGTATTCTTCTAGCTTGGAATAATCCGAGCCATAGCCCATCTTCAGCATGAAGTCTGCAATTACTGGATTTGTTTTCCTAAATTGAAAATATAACTCAAGTTTATACACTACATAATTTTGATTTTGGGAATGCTTAAAAAAATTTAGTATCAATTTCTACATAAGAAATTCCAAGTACCAGGCCACAAAGACATATGACCAGGTGATCTGAAATATTGATACATCATTTTTATCATCAGCACAAGTCTGCCTGCAAAATTTCACTTGAATGTAATGTAATTAAATTAGGGCTGCGGATATTATTGATTAATTTATCGATTAATCTGTAATTTTTTATTGATTAAAATTATTTTAATCAATAAAATAGAGATTAAAATTAAAGACAATGTTTTACATGATTTTGTCGATTTATTAATAAATAATTAAATTATTAATAATTAACAATAGTTTGCTTTTTTAACATACAAACTTCTCCATTTAAAAAAAAAAAGATTTTTAAAGTGTAACCTTTAAAATAAGCTGTTTTATAAGGAAAATGATATACAAAATTTAATATTGTTTTTACTGAATTAATAATATCTAAATTTAAATTCAGTAACATTATATTGAACTACTTAAATTTAAAATTTAAAAAATCCATTGCCTGTTTTTGTTACTTCCCTTGAAATTTTCAGTTTAATGACCTCATAATCTTATATTTAGCTTTAATCTAAATTATCGATTAATTATTCGGTAATTTTTCAAAAGTTAACGATTAATTTTAATTTAATCGATAACAGCCCTAAATTAAATTAAAGAATTTCTAGATTAACTCTATTTATTTCTATGTATCATGTTACATGTTAATTCTTGTGCTTGAGTGTCACGGTGCACATTCTATTGAACAACATTTTTTAAAATACTTTCCTGTTGCGCTGTGTGATGCGTATTATGTTGACGATACTTTTATAAAATATATTCCCGATCTATAAATGTAAATGCTCTTAATTGCTAATCTGTCTCGCAGTGCACACTATGTTATAACCCTTTTCCCATGATCAAATCGAGCTGAAATTTAGCAGGCAGACTGTAGAAGTTTTTTTTTACTATAAATCCTTTATAAGTTTGAGACATAACTAAAAAAAAATTTTTTTGGATTGTCGTGTGATGTGTATTATAATGAACATTCTTTTAGTTATGTCTTGTATAGGTTTTTAAATTTGTATTTATAACATTAATTTTTTGCACAGATTAAATAATGTTATATTGCTTAAAGGTACTTCCTTGAGAAATGTAAAAATAATTGTCACAAAACAATATTTGGGATATGCTGGTCTTCATGTGTGACATCTAAAGGAATAATGTTAGTGATTATCTTTCAGTGACAACTCATTACTTTGTAAATATAAGAATATTTATTTAGATTAATTTAGATTATGAATCAAACCTTAAAATTATTGTATTAATCAACATTTTTTTCAGCTGAATAGCAAAACCCATTTATGTAAAAATAAAACCTTTCCTTAAATTAAATTAAAATGGTCACGCATGGATAATAAATCTTAAATTACAATAAAGTACTTACCAGCATGAGAAATCAACTTCATCCCCTCCAAGAAAGATGTAGTAGTCAGGGAAAACCTTTGCTACTTCTGAAAAAAACTGTTTCAAAAAAGGGAATGCTGTGTTTAAAGCTGGATTGATTGGTCCATAATTGCCATTGAACTGTCCTGCACTGTAGCATTCTGTAAGAAGTCCTGATTGACCTTTTCCCCAAGACAAAGTATGACCTTTAAAAAATACATTGACAAAACATATGACATAAGATTAAATTATATGAATGGATTGTGTTGTTTATACTAATTAGGAATATATTTAAAAGAAACACAAAAAATGTGGTAATGTAGTTTTTAAAAAATAAATTTTGGGTAAAGTAAAACATTTAACAAAATAGAATGTTTACCAGGAGAGTCGAACTCCACCATGACACGAATGCCTCTGTACTTTGCATAATTTATAATCTCACTAACATCTTGTGGCGTGTAGATGTGAGTCCTTGGATTAAAGGCACCCTGTAGAGAATTTTAATTAATTAACAGGTTTAACATTTTAATGTCCAGCCACGAAATGTGATTAAAATTTTGCTGTTGTATTAATTTTTGATGAATGATGTTGATATAAGGGAGGTTATTCTTGTCTAAGTAAAGCACTAAAGAATTAGTGTAATTGTAAATAAAATACTCATAAATTAATTTTATTTTAAATTCATTTTACTGATAACAAATTTTTTCTGTCCAGTTTTAAACAATTTTATATTATATTTCAGAAGTTGAATTTACATTTTCATGTGCATTCATGAGTTTTTTTGCAATGATATTCAACCCATTTCAAATGCAACTTGACCATCAAGAAAAGAGTCTACATTTAGCAAGCAAACGACAATAGTTTCTAAATAAGCAACAATGAAAAAAAAACAGTTTGTGAATAATGCTGACCTGTTCACTCAGATTTGGAAACGTTTTGCTGTAATATGGGAAGGCTTGGTCATCAACAATGTGCCAATGAAAAACATTAAATTTATTTTGAGCCATAGCATCCTGAAAAGATACATTTTTTAAATGAAAGTTGAATAATTTAATTAAATCCTAACATTGATTCATTTTCAGTGGCCACTTGAGCATGTTCCTTTAAACCAAGTGTCCACAGTGAAGAGTTTATATACATCTCACAGCTGATCATGTGTGAAAACATTATTTCTGTTGAGTCCATGTATTTAAACAATATTCCTTTTTTGTTAGCTCTATCTTATTCACAGATTTGCTATATCTAGTTAATTGTATTTGAAGATTGACTTCATAAAAATAAGACAATAATACATCCAGCAGACCACTCAAGCATTTAAAACACCAAAAATTATTATGATTGCTCTGTCTATCTCCAGCAACAAAAGAGAGGAGATTTTTGGTTTTGTCATTTGTCAGTATTAAAACTATGCTAAAATACAGAGATTACAGATTCCTATTTGGATTACTACTCACCAGATTTTGAAGAATATATTCTTTTTTGAGATAATGTCGAGATGTATCCAGCAGCAGACCTCTATGTCGAAAACGAGGAAAATCGCTGATTTCAGTAACATTTACAACAAACTATAGAATAGAAAATAATTTTAAGTACAGGTATGCTTATATAAAGCAGTTTTAAAAAAAACAATTTTAAATGCCCAAAAATCTCTCTTATTATTTTCTTATAAATTTAATAATATATAAAGATATACATACCTCTCCTGTGTTCAATTGATAGATTAACTGGCTAAATGTTTCCAATCCCCTAAGAGCTCCCCATGGCTCATTGGATGTCAGAATCACTCTACTGGGTGCTACTGACAATTTATCTGTAAAAAGTTATTTCGAACATTAGATAAGTAAATACATAATCATTGTTGTTGAAATGTACAAATATTATTTAAGAAATCTTACAAAGCTTTAAGAGAAAAAATACCTTTCAAATAATATTCTGAAAAAGTGGCTTACAGTGCGCATCTAGTCACAAGCATTTTATAACATTTTTTTAGAGAGTGGATAATAAAAAAACAACATTTTTTCACCATAAAGCTTAAAAAATTGCAAAAAAATAAATATGCCAGATCTTGAATTTTATTGAGACCAAGCTCATAATAAATTTAGCAGGAGCAATAAGAGGAGTTAAACAAGAGCACTTGACTTAAAATTTGGCAATGATTTTTCCTCTGGCTAAGTAATGAAAGAGTTAAGATGTTGGTTAAGGTTTAAACTGGACAATATAAAACAAAACAATAGATAAGTGAATAAAAAGTGATGTACCATTTTACAACTGAATAAGAATAACAGTTTGCTAATCAAATATATTTCAGAAAAAATTATCAAACAAAATGGAATCGAACATGCAAAGTTGTTTTTTTAAAGGTCAGACTTTAAAGAGAGTAGCTCTGATCATTTACGTAGAAATTTCATTTCTGGAATAAAAATGGTGTTATCATGACATCTATCTTAAGGACCCTTAAGCAGCAGGAAAAGTCAAGAAGTTAACTGATAGGAAGTACAGTAGCCAAAATTACATAATTAAAGCATAACAAATAGATTAGATGCATTTCAACTAGGGCTGGTAATGATTAATTTAAATTTAATCGTTAACTTTTGAAAAATTAATTATTAATTTCATGAATTAATAGTTAATTTCGATTAAAGCCAAACATCTCAAGGTAAGTAACAAAAACAGGTAATAGTAAGAGACATTTTTTCTTTTATTGAGTTCTTTCCCCTGTCTCAAAAAAAACAGAAAAATAACATTTTTGACTGCTATGGACTGTTGTACTATGTTACTCAGCAGTACAGATCCTGTGATCTGGGCTATTATATTAATTATTTTTTAATTAATTAAAATTTTTTTTATAATTTCTTAAATTTTAATCAAATTTTATTGATTAAAAATAATTGAATCAATAAATTTTAAACGATTAATTGAGTAATTTATCATTGATTTCGGCAGCCCTAATTACAACAATAATTTACTTTTCTAGCCTATCATTAGTCATTAGTGTACTCTGCTGAATTAATTGCAGTCCACTAAGGATACCATTCATTTAATGCATGAGTATGTAAAATATGTTTAAATTCTACTTTTCTTTTCTTAAAAAATTATCTACAAGGGCAAATAAAAGATAAAGATACCCAAACAAAATGTGGCATCTGAAATTCATGTCATAGTCATAGTCATAACTCTAATGAATGGTACTTGAACTTATGAATATATATTTTTTTTTTAAATTAAAAAAATAAGATTGTTTTCTTGATTGTTACTAACATGATTCATCAGCTTCAAAACTAGGAAATCCATTGCATCCTCCTAAAGAATTCACAAATAGAGTGTTGATTAATGATTTAGGATTTTTGTACTCTTGTCTGAACTGCAAAGTCCTGCAATTAAAATTAAACAGACAAAATGTTCATTAGCATATTCATATACAATTTTTTATGCTTGAACTTGAACAATAACAAAGACATAAGTTCTGTTTGGTGATAAGTCACACAAACCAATAAATGTGAATGTAATTTTAGTTTTAGCAAAAGGATAATGAATTGAATGACTAGTGACTAGTGTCAATATTGAATATTGACTACTGTCTAACTAAGTACAACTTTATTGTTACTTTATTAATATTTGAATTTGAAATTTACATATAATGACATATAAAATAAATTATTAATTATTATAAATTTTGCACTTGACTTGAAATTATTGATCTCCTTTAGCCTTTTAGCCTAGTACTTACTTACCCAGTCTTTAACTTTTCAGCATCGCCAAATATCAGTTTTGCATATCTTTTGTATGCGTCTGTTAGTATTTCACAATTAACTCCAATGTTAATAAATCTGAAGTTAACGGCATCTAAAGTAATGAATGCATTAGTTGGGATATATGATTGCGGCAAAGGCCATGGAAGTCCCTTTGTTTTCAGACCAGCAGCAGGAGCTCCTTCACTTATTTGTACTATTTTGTCTCCTGTCGGAGTTTTGTAATGGGCGTTACTAATACTAATACAAATACTGATTGTAAGTAATATAAACAATAAAAACGCCTGCTCCATAATGAAGTTTTCATGCAGAATACCATCAAATTATAGTAAAAACTAAAGACTAACACAATTCAGACTCAGACTGCCTTTCAATAAATAACCCGGTAGTCCAATAACCCTCCTGAACGGAAAACGTTTTTTACTTATATTTATAACTCCCTCGAATCTTGATAGCAAATCACGTGATTGTCACGTGACTTATAAAAGAAAATTCACAAGGAAAATGTAATGTGCTCAGTACTTAATTTCATTTTTATTGTGGTAATTTCGAGTCCGTTACATTCAATAGCAATGAAATAAAATTAATAACTAATACGAATTAACAACTTAGTTTCTGGCATAATAAGGGGCTGTCCATAAATGACGTCACGTGATTTAAGCCAATTTTTATCTCCCCCCCCCCTTTCACAAAAAATAAAAACTTAGACCCCTTCCAATATGATGTCACAAAGCTTTGACCCCCCACCGCCCTAAAAGTCGTATTTTCTATTTGAAAATGAGCATGTTTCAAATCACTTTACTGTCAAATCAGTATGTACTTAGTGTTGCCCTATAGAGGCCGTCCATAAAGTACATCACGCTCCAGAAGGAGCGGGGAGGGGGTGTAAGAAGGTGTGACAGTTTGTGACAGGGGGGGGGCTCTCCGGCCATGGGTGACGTCACGGTGTTTTATGTTAAATTTTAATTATTGTTTACAAAAATATTGTACGAAAGTATGACGTACTTGGGGGGTCCAGTGGCGTAGCTAGGGTCATGTGCGCCCGGGGGCATGACACAAATTCTGCGCCCCTTGACGGACCGAAAAATTCTGGGGGCTCACTGAGCCCCCAAGAAAAATTTGAAATTTTACGGTTTATATGGTTCATTTTTTGAAGCAAATGATATTTTAATGAAATACAATACAGACTAATAATTCTCTATACGATTATAAACAATTTATTTGAAAAAAAAAACAAACTCTACTAATTATACATGACTCGAATAGACATAATCTAAAATAAATTGATCTTCCTTGATTTGAATGTCGTCAATCTCGCAGTTAAAATTGATATTCTCAAATGTTCTCTTTCGATGCTAAGGAGTGCAAGATCATCCAGACGATCTTGATCCATTCAAGCACGTAATTAAGACAAAATAAGGTTTACTTTGCTGAAGGACCGCTCACAGCTATTAGTTGAAACAGCAATTTTTAGAAGTATTTGAAGTGAAATGCGCAGATTCGGAAATACGTCATCTCCATATGAAACAATAAAATCGAGAAGATCCAAAGTAGTTTCCGGTAGAACTTCAGTCCGGGTACTGAGCATCATTTTTTAGTCTTTGATTTNAAATCTAAGCAATTTTAATGAAGCGTATCGACTTTTGTTTCAGCAAGAAGAGATTTGACGTCTAGTAAAAATCCAAATTTGTTGTTTAGGTTGTTTAAGACGTAAAATCCGTATTGATATCTCCTGTTGGAGTTTATCAATTTCGCTGTTCATAGCAGGTGCAATTTCTTCTTATGGAGAAAGTTCTGCATCTCTTTTTAATTCTCGAAGGCATCCTCCGATGTCGTCTAATCTTCTGTCAACCTCGATTCTCCAAGTTGTGCATCTTCTTTTCCATTGTCTACCGCAACATGGCTCAAATTAACACGAATGTTGACAATTTCTTGCTCAAGCGATTCAAGATCAGATTAAGCTTCTTTGAAACTCACAGTAGGATTCTGGAACCATTTCTGGACACTATCAATTTTATCAAGTATGATGTTCCAGAAATGTTTAAAATCAAGGAAGTTAAAGTTTTATATACCTACCAGCAAAGCTTCTGCATCACTTCTGGTGTCAGGCGTCATATTTGTATGTTCTGATAATTTTTCCAACAGCCCTGCCATGTCATCTAGTCCTTCATAAATTGCTATAACAGCTTCTGATCGTGCAATCCAACGTGTTTCAGATTCCCTCTTCATTGTGATTGGCACAACTCTTTTTTATTTTTTTTCCCAACGAGTTGTTGAAAGGGAGAAAACATAAATTTATACTTTCAACTGTTCCAAAAAACGTGATAACAACTGGATCATGTTTAGTTGAGTGTACTCTTGCTAAATTTTAAGCTGTGGTTGCCACAGTTGATGAACAATGCTTTGTGATTTCTAGCACATTTTCGCTGTTGAAGGCCGGATACATTCCCGGTCATTACAGAAGCATTGTCATAACATCGTGACCGACAGTCGGATAGTGGTATGCTATTAGATTCCAGTTTCTCTACGATAATTATTTCAAGGCTTTTTGCGTCGTTGGAATGTATCTGTGCAAAATCTGAAAATGATTCTTTGATAGTTACTTTTTAGTTTGTAAATCCACATCCACAAATCTGATGACTTGAGAAAGCTTTTCCGGTGTCCGGAAAAATTTCAGCCAAGTAAGTCAGAACAGCAACCCATTAGCCATGGTTCAAATTATCAACAAGCTTTGAGTTATTTCTACATGAAAATATCTTACGTCATTTAAAACAGTCAGATAACCAGCGAACTTCAGTATACATTAGTAACTGTTAATGTTCAAGATTCATATTCGAGCATAAGAAATCAAAGAGACGAGAATTTAATTGATGAGCTTGATAAAATTAAAAACCATTATGGCCAGATCAGAAATATATTTAAGTCTGCGTTAATTCTTTTACTTGCTAGTCTTTCTCGATGAATCCTACAGTGCGTAAATTTCATGCTTTGCTCACGGACCACCTGGCAAATCTTCGCGGACCACTAGTGGTCCGTGGACCACAGGGTGAGAACCACTGCTTTAATCCACTCCTTTTTCTTGTCTTGGTAATTTTGGTTGCTTTTAGTGTCGTCTCTGGTAGCCCTATTGAAAGAATCGTATTGGTCTCTTACTGCTCATTCCCATCAACTCACAGTTTTTTTAATTAAAAAAAAAAACACATCAGCAATCCTACATTGTGGATGTGTAATTTATTTATGAGTAGAATGGCGCCCCTTAACGCTCAATGGGGGCGCCAAAATCATGTTTACCAACTGTTTTGTAATAAAGATATTTTCGGAGCTCCAATATTCAATCTTGCAAACGTATTTGGGATACATTTGTTTACATAAAAATTAAATTAAATAATGAGTTTTAATACTCATTTTGGCGCCCCCTAACGTGGCGCCCGGGGACATTCGGCCCCCTGCCCCCTCGCTACGCCACTGGGGGGGTCCGAGATTTGTGACAGGGGGAGGGGGGAGTTAAAATTGTCAAAAATAGCGAGGCGTACTTTATGGACGGCCCCCTAGTTCATTATATTATCGTAATACCATTTAAAACGTCTGCAAATAAATAGCAAGAAATCGAATATTTAAGTGGATTAAAAAAAAAAAAATTATTATGTTTTGACGTGGCGTCACAATTCTTAACTTCCCCCTCCCCCCTCGTTACACATCGTCACAAATGTGTGGACCACCTAGTGTGCGTAACGTCATTTATGGACGGCCTCTAAGGATACCTTTTCATTCCAATTCTCATGACAAGAGGCCTGTTGAACTTAGTTTGAAGTGTAAAAACAATTAAAAACAATTTTATTTTAAAATTATTATAATTAGCAAACTTTATCAAATTTTATCTAACAAACTGACTTTTATAACAAGATTTCAGAACATGTCTATTTTTATAAGTTCCCGCCTCTTTCTTTTCTTTAAACATCGCTCTTATAGCAAAGGAGTAGCAGTAGACGTTTGGTGAGTTTGATTATATACTATTTATCATTAAATATGATTAAAAACGTAGGCTGCACAATCATAATTTCAGTAATTCAGTTGCAATAAGATATGATGTGTGTAAAGGTCTTACAATAGGCGGATGTTATTGGACACAATCTCTTTAATCACATCCCATTAATGACTTAAATGGTATTTTAAAAAAAGAACTACAAACTTATTTTTTTTTATAAAGCATTTTAATAATTCCCACCTCACACATTTTACAGCATCTAAGTTAAAAAATAAAAAGTGGTTACTATAAATTAAAGAAAGCAGTGGCTTGAAAATTTGATGTAATTTAAGAGCTTTTTCTACAAGAGCGTAAGGGAAACAATGATCTCAGCGCCACTCCCATCACCCGGGTACTAATTAATAATGCATGTTACTCATTCTTACCAAGACCCAGTGGCGTCGTGAGGGGGGGTGCGGGCCGCCCCGGGTGACACAATCACGGGAGGGGGTGGGGAGTGACACCAAAAACTTAAATTTTACTGTGTTCGATTTTATGTCAGAAAAAAAGAAGACACATTTCTTTCAACTAGAAAGAAATTAAGAAATACAATGAAATATGTTAAACCTGAAAACTTTTAATTAAAAAAAAATCAGTTAACTTGCAATAATAAAACAGCCCCCCCCCCAAACAACATTTTTTTAAAAAAAAGAAAAAAAATCAGTCGCTGCAGAGAGATCTTGAAAAAGGCTGGCTTAACTTGGTATACAAAAAACTTGGTAGCCCATATTAAAATTCTTGGGCACTGAACTTCTTATTTCCATTCCTTCGGGTCCAGGGGCCCTAAATGTCTTTTTTGTATATGTTTAAGATATGTTCCCCATATAATGTTAAACGATCTTGCGGAATATCAGAGGCGTCACTAGGGTTGGTGTCACCCGGGTGGTAGCTCATGGTGTCACCCGGGGCGATAGCTCCTCGTGTCACCCCGTCATGATTTAACCCATAGAATTCCTCCGAGTTTTCCAGTGCCAAATAACGGGAATATATAGAATTTTACTGTCTGGTGTCTACCCCCTGATGGTGTCACCCGGGGCGGCCCGCCTCCATCGCACCCCTAGTGACGCCACTGCGGAATATATCTATGATAAAACTGAAATAAAATAAACAGGTTTTTGAAATTGAAATATTGCACCGAATGGGCCCAGGGGCCCCTAAATGTCGTTTTTTTAAAATATTAACTGTATAAAATTAGTGTAAATTTAAGAGGCTGAGAAAATTATTGGATCTTGCCAACCAAATTAAGGGAATGAGCTGTGAACGGCACATAAAGAGCAGCACTGTATTTCTCACAAAGGATAGCCTGGACTCCGTTATACTTCCTACTCGTATTTGCGGCATTGCCGCATGACTGTCCAAGGCATATTCAGGGATTCATACAAACTCCCTCCCCTACCTCCATCTTTATTACACAATATATAAAATACCATTTATGTCATCGGGACCCCTGGTTTCAGCCCGCTCAGAATAAAAAATTTGGCGAAAGGTCATTCTCTTTTTGTGCAGCCAAACAATGGAATTCTCTTCCATTTACACATCCGTAGTATTTCAACTGCTAAGTCATTCAAGACTGCACTTAAGACACATCTTTTCAAAATTTATTTTGAAAATTAATGAAAAAACATTTCTTTTAATGATTAACGTAGCTGATGTATAACGTATTGTCATTTATGTAGTTAGTATGATATGAATGTTTATCTAATTAATATATGTATCGTTATCTCAATGTAAAGCGCCGTGCGCCCGGCTCCTAGCTGGGATACAACGCTATATAAATTATCATTTTATTATTATTATTATTATTAATACGCAATAGGGGGAGGGGGTCACGCATCTTTGACGAGGGGAGGGTGTGTTTAAAAATGTGACGTCACATAAAAACGCACAACTTTAAATAAATTACCTCAAATATATTTGATTGTTTACAATTTATTTAATGACGTTTTCATTGGCTTTACGCGTGTTACGATATTAGAGTGCAGATTTACACTAAATACATATTTAAATGAAAAAAAAATTTGCAACAGGCTAATTTGTATTGATGTATTGAGTATACCGTATTGTTATTTATGTAGTTAATATGCTATGAATGTTTCTTTTTATTTATATATGTATTTTTGTTTCCATGTAAAGCGCTGTGAGCCTGGCTCCTTGCTGGGATACAGCGCTATATAAATCATCATTTTATTATTATTATTATTATTATTATTTAGAAAATACGGCTTGGGGGGGGGGTGTCAAAGCTTTGTGACATCATAGCGAAAAAAGTTGCGGGGGTCTAAGTTTTTGTGTCAAAGTATGACGCATGATCACGCATGGCGAGGGTGGGGTAAAAATCGGCAACCTTACTTGACGTCATTTATGGACGGCCCCTTAAGTCGTGAAGGAGTGACACCATGAGCTACTGCCCCGGGTGACACCAACTCCAGCGACGCCTCTGTCAAGACCCATCACCATTTCTCTTTTACTGCCCAAACTCTCTCAAAACCATACCAGTCTCAATTGTTTAAAGAACGCCTTATACCCCACCCCCAATTACCTTAATGATAATCACTTGTCTGACTTGTAAACCAAAGATAACATTTAAGATAAATCTCTAAAGCAAAGAGTTCAAGGTCCGGTTGTCTTATTTGCTAAGCTGCCATCTGACTTAATGGTAGCCTATTAATTAGGGATATAAGGTTACAGTTTAACACATACAAATAAGAACCTTCATGGGAACATCTGCTATATACCTAAGCAAACATTCAAAACTTCAACCTCTTTCACCCATTATTGCATTCTTTTTTGAACTTTTCGCTATAGACCTGGACAGCAAACTCCCTCCCCTACCTCCCTCTTTTTCAACTTTGAAAGAGGTTCTCAGATTCTACAGTAAAATATCTCTGGGAAACAAGTTGATACCTATATTAGAATATGCATCTTCAGCACTGGTCCCATATACTGAAGAAAAAAAAATATGTAGAACTAATTTAAAAAAGGAGCAGATAGATTACTTATTGACTTATTGGAAAATATTCAAAATTGACAAGAATAACACCATTAGTTAAATCATGTGACCTAGAAACACCATAGGATATAAGAATAAAGAGCCATGTAATAATACATAAGGCAATTATTTCTAACTTAGAAATGCAACACAAAGATAATCTAATACAATACTCAGACATAAGAATAAAAACACTATTCTCATTCTGTATGCAAAAACAAACACATGCCAATTCTCGTTCTTCCCATATAGAATTCTGGTGTGGAATGGGTTGCCTGTAGAAACCATGAAAAACCAAAACAATCTCAACATTTCAAACTCTAATAAAAATGCAAGTCTAGAAATAACCCATGGATAAGCGTAGGAAGCAATAAATTCTGTATAGGATTGTCTGTAATGGATAATATAAGATTAAAGACCATGAGAATGAGCTCAACGGACAGTCCACCTTATGCATCAAAATCATCTACAGGTGGAAACTCAGTAGTGAATTATAATTAGACAATTTTCATTATTCTATTTCAACTTTTACTATTATGATTATGACGCTTAATCAAATTAGTAATCCATTTGAGTAATTACTATTACAAGTAAATTACTAAGTGAAGTTTGGTGACCTACATATCTATTTTCTTACATGTGCTATATAAGAGTTAGTTTAAGGGTTAGATGCTTGGAAAATGAATGAATCTTGACCAAACTTGGTACATAAAAACTCTAAAAGCAAAGAGTTCAAGGTCCGGTTGTCTTATTTGCTAAGCTGCAAAGTACCACAAGGCATTGAACTTCTAATGTACGTTCCTTTGGGGCCGGGGCCCAAAATCTTTAATTTCGTAAGCATTAAATACTTTATTCCAGTTATGATTTTACATGATATTGAAATACATTGAATAATATATCTATCCTGATCCAGACTGAAATGAACAGGTATTTTAAAGATATTTTCTTGCACTGATTGGGCCTGGGGGCCCTTAATTTCATTTTTCTGATATAAAATTTATAAAAATTGTTAACGAATAAAAAAATTGATGGATCTTGACAAATTTGGTGTATGATAACTTGATAATAATTATTAAAAACATTGATCCTATAATCTCCAGCCCTTAGGAACCGGGGCCCCAATTCTTTTTTCGTAAAAGTTTAAGATTTTAATCCCCATTCTGTGACATGGTCTCAACAATCAACATATATTGATAATATTAATCAATATGATCCAAACTGAAACGAACGTTTGTTTCCAAATTTACATCTTGCAATGATTGGGTCTGAGGGGCCCTTACTATCATTTTTTTCTTATATATATCTATCTATGTAAATAAATAAATGAAAGTAGGTATATATATATGTATGCATGTCCTTTATAGCTGTCTAAACCATTCATCCGATCACCATGACATCTTTGGAGACTTTGGAGTACAATCCCAGGATGGTAACTTTTTTTTCTTCAAAATTTAACACTCATAGGGTGCCGGGTGCGATTTTTTTTCTTATATGAGCTATATAAAAATTAGTTTAAGAGATAGCTACTGGGTGAATAGATTGATCTTAACCAAACTTTGCATTTAACAACTTGGTGACTAATAATAAAATACTATAGGCCACTGATTTCATTATGTCCATTCCTTCGGCGCTGAGGGCCCAAAATGTGTTTATTCATAAACGTTTAAAATTTTATTTCCCATTCATTGATGAACAATCTTGAGGAATATAGATATCTATATCCATATCCATTACAAAATTGAATGAATTAAATTGAACAGGTGTTTTGAACTTTATATCTTGCACTTAATGGGCACTGGGTTCTTAAATGTCGTTTTTTTGTGTTGCTTTACTGAGCTATATAAAAATTATTTTATGCATTAGCCATTGAGTAAATGAATGGATCTTAACCAAACATAGTATACAAAAATAGGGCAATGAATTTCTAATGTCAATTTGTTTGGGGCCAGGTGCCACAATTGTCTTTTGTGTAAATTTTAACTTAATATTTCCCCATTCTATTTTTAGAATCTTGAGAAATATCTCCATGATGAAACTGAATTTAAATTAACAGGTTTTCTAAATGTACATCTTGAAACGAATGGGGCCACTTAAAAATTTTCCCCTAAATTAAAATTATTTTAAGTGTTGGATGATGAGAAAATAACTGGATTTTGACCAAACTTAGTACATATAAACTTCAGAGCTCATATTAATTAAATGTAGGGTAATGAATCCCTAATGCCCATCCCCTCAGAGCAGGGGGCCCCAAATGTCTCTCGTACTGAATGTTAATAACTTTATACCCCCTTTCTATTTTACACCATATTGATAAATATAGCTTGAGTGCAATGGCAATCAAAATTGAATTATCACTCATTTTGCGGCGGGACGCTTAATGTTGTTTTTTTCTTTTCTAAGCTTTTTAATTATTAATTTATGTATCCGTTTGCTATGAAACTTGGAATTTTTTGTGTGCACCATTCCGCATAGGTTTCTGGCATTCCTGATTTTACAACATAACACTGTTTACACTCATTGATTTCTTAAAATGTATTTATCTTTACTGAGATCGTTGCAATGCACAACGGATCTGCCAGTGCATTATAATTATGTGGAGATAGAGGCCAAAATTAATACCAGTCAAGATAAAATAGCTGAAAGCCTTAAGTACGCATTTTGCATTGATCACACTAACATTTTTCGCAAACAAAAAAAATTTATTTTTATAAGACCTCATTGTTCACACTTTTCTTTCAGAATTAAAAGGATTACATTATTATTATGGCATGGTTTACCAGTGATGTTGTGATTGCAATATTTCAAAACAAATATTTAATAAAAACTTATTGAAAATAATTCTCAGTGGACACTTGTTAAATAATAAAAACAAATACATTCTTTTCATCAACATCTAATGGTTTATTCCAAATATAATTACGAAGCTGAAATGGAGAATAATTACATTATATTACAGTTATGAAATTCTGTCTCACATTCTACAAACATCATGAAATGCTTCACGACTACGATAATCTCGCCATGTGGGTGGCATATTATTTTGTAGATATTTCCCACATTTCTGACAAGGTGCAGAGAATAAATTGGAGAAGCCACGTAACCACAACTGCAGAATATAGAAAAAAATTTAAACCAATAAAAGTCAATTCTAAATTTTTCATGAAGAATTTTTATTTCCTCAACATCAGTAACACACTTTTTACATTAGTTAAAAATAAAAATATAAGCTAAAGATCAATGTCAAATTGTTAGTCCTTCAATTAATGATATCTAGTTTCCAAATTTATTTGAACACAGTGATCAAAATCTTATTAGATAAATTTATATAATGACTAATATAGAAAACTAAAGCTTTTTTTTTTGCTTAGACATTTAATATCATTGCAAGTTAATGCTGCCTCTTACTCTTATCTGCAGTGGAGTTTAAAATTTATGCAGTTATATTCAAGATTTATCACCTCAAATTTATAACTGCATTATTCTTAATTATAAACAGCTTTTAAACCTCAGCAGAGCTTGACACCATAATGAATTATTTACTATACATTACTTTGAAATTTACATATCATTGAGTAAAAAGAAAGAAAACTTAACATACCACAAATGACTTGATGGCTATTTCTGGCATTAGGGGATGATAATAGTGTAAAGATGCTGCCTCTGCATGATGTGTAATCTGATAGGAAAAAATAATTTGGACAAAACAATAAATTATTAGATGAGTGTAAATTATGGTATACTTAATTAATAAATAAAGGAGAAGTATGACATGATTCTGATTTTAAAACAGTAGGGGTCGGCCATTAATGACGTCACATGATTTTAACCCCCTCCATCCCCCTTGTCACAAAAACTTAGACCCCCCTCCAATATTACGTAGCTTTGACCCCCCTCTAATATGACGTCACAAAGCTGTGGAAACTCCCCCCCCCCCCCAAAAGCGGTATTTTCTATTTGAAAATGACCATGTTTCAAATTACTTTATTGTCATTTTAGTATGTATTTAGTGAAAGGCTGCACTCTGATGTCGTAACACACATGAAGCCATGTAAAACGTCATAAAATAAATAGTAAGAAATTGAATATTTAAGTGGAAATTTGATTTAAAGTAGCATGATTTTAAGTGAAGTCACAATTCTTAAACTCCCCCTCCCCCTAAATGTGGGACCCCCCCCCCCCTTCGCCCTAGGTGTGTGATGTCATTTATGGACAGCCCCTTAACATTAGTTAAGACATCTAAATTAAACTTCAAACCATTAGCATACCTTTTGAAAAACTTGATATCGTGAACTAGACCATAGATCCATCTGTAATAAAATTTCCATAATTTATAATACAGTGACTTCAAAAAATGATGCTGTTTTCTAAAAAATAAAAATAACATTGTAGGTCAAAGATCCCAATTTCTAATAATGCATGACCACTTAAAAATTATTAAAATAAGTAATTTTACCTGGCCATCATCAATTTTAAAAGTTTCATCATAACCTTTAACTTTCACCCACTCAATAGTTAGACCTCTTAATACCACAATGGCCCGCAGGGTCCGTCCCAGTTCAATCTATTATTTAATAAGAAATTGAAAAATATTTCCTTTACAAAAGTTAAGATGATATGAGTTCAGAAAAATTTCTTTTGTTTAAAAAAAAAAAAAGAAACATTATTTCATCACCAGATATCAGATCATAAATATTTTAACAAAGACAATAATTGATATTAATTAGAAAAATATTAACATATTACACACTTCATTAAGGCAAATAAAGCTTTCTAGTTAAAAAAAAAAAAGAGTAAACAGTACTAATACCTGCAGTAACTTTTTTGTAAAAATCACAATTTTAAAAAAAAATTAAAAGTTATACAAAGTTGTCTGTCAAGAACTATTTTATTGAAGAATACCTGCATGACACCACAACTTCCTAAAGGTCTTGACAATGAAAATTTTGCATCAGCATTGCTCTGATTTAGTTGTATCACCAACTGATCTATTGCACTGAAATTAAGAGCATTTTCAAATAAAATTTTGCATACAGTTCCAAAATTAAACGCCTAACTTGCTAGAAATTTATTAATTAAAATGTCCTATTCTTAATTTTTATGTTGTTAAGAACTAATTTAGTTTATTTTAGTTTTGAAATAGAGCTTCACGCTATCATAAAATATATGGACAATGTAAAGAATAAGCTTTTCCCCCATTTTCTATGATTACACGGTATTATCCATTCATAATTTGCACTGCTCACAGGCTTATTTTTTTTCTCTTTAAAATATTTTCTTTGTGAAATCACTTTTAAACGATTTTTTTAAATCTAGAAAATGTATGATTGTTTCTTTGCATTCTTTAAAAATTTCCATTGTGTGTTACTTTTTTTCAAAGTGGTAATAACATTCAGAACTGAAATAATGCAGCAACACATATTATAAGTGCATTAGAACGAATGATTATGATAAAAAGTAAAAAGTAATGGGATACAACATAACCAATCCATTCTTTTACACATCTTGATCAAGGCAGACACCCCTGGCAGAAGATTATTGTATACCCAACTTATCTATGGTTTAAATCTACCCCGGCCCCAATTCTAGATGGGAAGGAGGATATGAGTGTGTTCTTGCATATGAATGAGAAAAGTGTTTCATCCTTATGTGTATCTGAGTATTGTATTAGATTATTCATGTTTTGTATTTCAAACATAAATATTGAAATTTCAGCATTCATCTATATAATTAAAAAAAAAAATGATGTATAGACCATTAATTTTTAACAATTCACTTATATTTGTGACTCCAGAAAAAGCTGCCAGGACCTTGAAAGGAAGATCACAGGGTTGGAATGAGTATTAGAGAAAAAACAAATTCATACATTTTTTGACATTTTTACTTTAACACCTTTGCGGTACTAATTTGTTAATAATTGTATTTTGTATCCCTTTTTGTGCATAATTGATTAAGAGCTTTGGTGCTTTTGTGAATCAATACATATTTACAGATCACCCCTGAAAATAGTTTTAAAATAGCACATTTGAAAGATTTCTTAACAATTTATACGTACGCTGGATTTGCAAGACAAGCAGCAAGTAAATTTCCTTTTTGTCTTTTTGGATTTGTAAACTTGGGGGACTGTGTTCTCTTTAAAGTGTTCTGACTAAGTATGGAGACTGCTTGATTGGCAAGTTCATGCATCTGCAACAATATTTTATAGATGTTATCATTACATTCATGAAAATAAAACTCATAGCTCACCATGTTCTATACTTTGTACAATAGTTAAATGCATATAGAAAATCAATTGCTAATAAAATAAATCATAATTGTATAGTTTAATACTCTAAATTTATTTATATTTTCAACTTAGGCATTAATTTTTATTTTTTAAAAAAGCTATTGTTCTAAAAACTAATACTATAAAAACCTTGTTAGTCCACTTGTAGGACTGAAGCAACTGAGAATGTGTGACTGTATTTTTGTCCACAGGATCAAGACTGAGGTTGTCTATGTTGGAAAACATTTGAACTGGACCAATGTTAGCTCCTGTTTTTTCTAAGTCACTGTAATGTTTGAAAATGTTATTATTTCTTTAAAAAACAAGGTTCAGTTATTTCAAGTAGATTTTAAATATTATCTAAATTTTTACAAATCAAATATGAAGAATTTAAATTAAAGTTTTGACCAGTATTTAAAGAAATGAAAGCTTTTATAAATATATATGCTACTATTATTTTATAAATAAAGCAAGGTAAGCCAAGCTGCGAGCTGAGGTACTACGCTATATAAGTTCTCAAATTATTATTATTCCTGTCCTGGTAGACCCCCATGCACGGACCTCCTTTCCAGAGGTATGTTTAAGGATACAGTATATACAAAAGTGTAATAATAATGTGATGCTCAACTCAAACTAAGTAATGCATAATTTCATCTTATCATACTATGGCACGATTTTCCTATGAATTTTTGAGACAGCTAAGCAGTGATATCTTCAGGTAAATTCATCCCTTAAATCCTGTAAACTAAAGCAATTCATATGACTTTAAAAACAATTATGACATTTACAAAAAATTAAATTTTTTACTAACTGTTACATAACACATTTATTTAATATTAACAACATGTTTAAAGGTACTTTAGTTATACCTTAATGCTATAGTGTTTCTGTTTAATATTTTAAGTATAATTGTTTTGCCTAATTTTTAAGTGTTTTAATAGGACTAGGAATTTTAAGCTCCAGCAATGTGGCTAGAAGTACAAGACAAAGAGTTTTACATATTTAGGTTGAGACTAATACTGAATTTTAATTTATGTAACAGGTAAAAATTTCTTTCAGTCCAAAATAAATTTTCAATCCTATTAAAAAAAGATAATTAAAATATTAATTTTAATTAAGATGGAAATATGAGGTCTTGATATTTATAAGCAGTGCATTTTTTTTTCTACAAAACGCTCTGGAACAGCATTCTGCCAATTCTGGCACCTTTTTTGCAACCTACTTTTTTAAAAATATCACTGCCTGAAAATTCAAAGTTTTAATTATAAATACAGTGGAACCTACTTACCTCGAGCTCGCTTAGCTCGACCACCCTATTATGTCGACGGTTTTTATTGGAACCGCCAAATTCTCTCTTTGTCTTAGCATTTTCTCGTCGTTTAATTCGATTTTTTTAAGTCGCCGAAACCTCATAACACGAGCACAAAAAAGGTCAAATTTGCCACTTAACATCGGTTATCTCGATCCCCATGACCAATCGCCAGCTTTTGAAAATGTTAGATATAATTTCTGTCTCACCAGGGTCTGCTGGTGACGTCACAGCCCACTTGCGTTTTGCTCTCAGCGCTGTGTTGCTTCTGGTACTATGGCAATGCGATCAGCTTGCGATGTGTGCTGGTGACGTCGTCGTCACAGCCCACTTGCGTTGAAACCTGTGTTGCTAACTTAAATCGCCAGTTTCAGAGATGTGTTGGAGAATAATAAAAGTTTTTATCGATAATCGACGTTGGTTTTTATTTTAAATTTGTAAATTTCTGCTGTCAGTTGGTGCACATATACCTTTTGTTGTTAGCAAACATGTATGTACAATTTTATAGCATGCCGATAGCTTCATCAAACAAATAACGGCAATGCTGTTGTGTTNATTGTAAGCTGAGGGGATCGTATGGAATAATAAAATGTACCGTGTGCAGACTTGTTGTCATTGGCAACCATTCATCCTTCAACCTCATTTTGACTATTACATGTACTGTACTACTGCTTTGTTCTCATTGTTTCATTCATAAGAAGTGGCCGTGTGCAAAAGCCATTTAACTATTGGTTAGAATTAATTAAAATATGTCAAAGTTGAAGGTTCAAAAGTTCAAAAGGAGTACCTAATTTATTTGTGTACGTTTATATAAGAGAAGAGTTCGCTTTGTCATGAGACATATATAGGTCACGATAGACCATTCCGAGTCCAGAAGAGAATGGTTCGGGGACAATGAGGGGATGTGTAGGTTACTTATTTGTGTAGCTTGTAAGGAAAATCAAGCAAGTGGCTTCGAAGGCACAGTATCGCTCAATCTGGGAATCACCGCAAAACGGCGTTATATTTAAACTTAAACGGTCTTTAAAAACGAACGGTCTTAACAACCTTAAGAAAGAGTGAAGAAATAGGGTCCCGATATTCCGATACGATTCTGATTAATCGTCCCATCACTAATTAACGCACAACACGTACATAAAGAAATTTCAAGAGCATTTTAATATTTTGCCGCCATATTGGTTTTCGCTTTAACTCGATCATCGGTTATGTCGATGCCATTTTTCACACCCCAATGCCGTCGACTTAAGCGGTTTCGACTGTATTTCATTTTCAGCCGTGTTAACACTCAACTCCATGGTGTTACAAGTTACAATAGCCAAATCCCTAAGCCTAAGTTGTGCTATCGTGCTAGGTACAACGTTTTGGACACTGACTTTGGTCTTTTATGCACTGATGCAGAATGAAACTTATGGATTTGCTATCTACTACTACCAGTTACCCGCAAAGCAGCACTACTCGACTACTACTACTAGGCTTATTAGTTAACTCTTAAAGTCGCAAAGCATTGTAATGCGTCTCTGCTAGGGCTGTCAATTTTGTTGAAAAATGCTGCCCGGGTACCCGTCCAAATTTCGAACGGGTACCCAGGTTACAGTTCGAAACATTGCATAATTTTCCCAGTCATGACCACTATACAATGCTACCTAGCCACCTTCCATGCACCTCATTTCACACAGTAGCCACATGGCCAACGTCTATAAGTGACGTCGCATGATTTTGGCCGATTTATAACACCACCCCCTCGTCCAAAATTGTAACAAAGTCTTAGAACCCCCACTTACATGATGTCACAAAGATTTGCAGCCCCCCCCCACAATAAAAGCCGTCCTTCTTTTTTTGAAAATGAGCATGTGTCAAATAACTTTATTGTCACTTAAGTTTGTATTTAATGTGAAGTTGAACTCTAAAATCGATAAACGCATATATCCATAAAACGTCATTAAATAAATGTAAGTATTCAAGTTTTTAAGTGGAACTTTTATTTTAAGTTTCACGTTTTGATGTGACGTCACATCTCTAAAACACAAACATACCCCTTTCATCACAAATGTGTGACCGCCTCCTCACCTATGTGTAAAACGTCATTTATGGATTGCCTCTTACCCATCTTAGACTGTTACTGTTAGTAACTAATTTATTGACTTTTAAAAAATGACAAATTTGGGTGTGTTATTTGGCACACGTGGTAACGAACTCGCAACACTCAAACAAATGGAGGCGAGGGGTAGATAGACAACGTCTACAATTGGAAATCCTATGACGGCGTATTTCAAAGTAACTTTAATGTCAAAGCAGGGATGTTTTTATTAAAAAAACCAAACACGGCCTTATTTATCTCTATACAGTCCCTTCCCACGGCCGACGACTTTCCAATTGGAAACTGTTAGTAACTAAAACTTTAAATACTGACAACCTTGTACATATTATTAACATCATTTTTCTAGGTCAACACGTGTTAATGAACACAAGAAACACAAGCGAATGCAAGGGGTGTGGGTTATATGAGTGAAGGGAGGAGAGGGGGGTAGATAAACAACATTAGCTAGTATCAATCGGTGTATTTCAAAAGAAAGTTAATGTCAATAAAGGGATTTTAAAAAATTAACAAACAGCCGCTTTGATCTCTAAGCAGTGTGTCATTATTGTTGATTGTTGGCAGAGGACTTTCATTTTCCTTATATGATTCTTTTAAAGCACCAAAACCTTTTTGCGATTTCTGTTTCACGTTGAGAGAAAAAAGATGTATCAAAATACATTTCCCGTTGACAGATATTTCTCCTTAGATGTACTTCTCAGCACTTATTACAAACAAACATTTTCATTTGATAAATTGTTTTGCAAAACACAATGTTTAAAAAAAAAATATTATAAAAAAAAATAATAAAAAGCCGAATGGGAGCCGAATTTAGGCCCCCGTTAATATAGCTATTTAAATTTAAGCTACATTTTCACGGGTACCTGAGCGGATTTTTACTACCTGGGTAATCACAGGGCAACCGGTACCCGGGTCCCAGGTACCCGTTGACAGGCCTAGTCTCTGCCCGCTATCCTTGAAGCGTCCCAATGCGTCCCTAGATACCACTCTCGTTAAAAATGAGATCTCGGAAAGTAAAAACTCTTCAATGCTTGAAAAATGATGTATTCAACTTCCGGCAATGGCGGCCGTTGCCCGCACTAGTGTTATCGCTCGATTCGCGATGTTTTTTGGCAGATTTAACGGTATTTTTTCAAAGATACGTTTTCGCTATACTTTATTACTAAAAATATTTGTACTAAACTACAGGTAAATATTGTTTTAAACTCAATACGGTCTTTTGGATGTGTAAAATAACCATTCTTAGCCTAAAAAATAAAGTCAGTATGACAATATTATTATAAATGGATTTTACACAAATTTTTTAATTTCATAACCAGTTGATCGTAATACAGGAAATCCTTACTGGAATGAGGCGGAAGTTTATTGAAAAGCGTTATGCGACTTTAAGAGTTAATAGATAAGCTACACAGCTGCAGGCAAAAAGATAAATTCAATTTTTGTTTTTAGTTCTTTCAGACTGTTTTAGCACCCTATGCCTATGACTATGACAATGACTTTCTTATTCATCTTACAGTCTTATACTTATACTGGTAAAAACCTATATCTCCGACTGGGCCGACCTTATCGGCGGCCATCTTGTTGCTATGGCACGTCACCGGCCCGGAAAAATAGTGCGAGCCCCGTGAATTTTCCGAAAATTCTAAAGCTATACCTAACCCAAACCCTAAAATTAAAATAACAACTATCCTTCATAGTTCATAGCAACGGGAAGAGACGCGACGCTCCGGTCGGAGATATAGGTTTTAGCCCTTATACTTATTAAATTATGTTTTTCTAACCTGAAATCATGACTTATAGTCTCAAGAGACTTTTTCAAAGTCTTCAGTATTGTTCGATGTTTTTCATTTTGTTCTTCTGATTTTTCGTGACCCGAAGCTGTTGTTTCTTTCTGGTTTTGTGAGGAAGATTTGTCTTTTGTAGCGTCCTTATTTCCATCAGCTGAGTCTTCTTTATCGTGCGATTCTTCCACATACTCACTTATTCCATCAGATAGATCTTTGAAAACTTGACCAACTCCATTTCTTAATTTTTGAATCAGATGTAAAGACTGCAAAATTAAGTCTGCTTGTTCAATATTCATTTTTAAATTGTTGTTAACAATTAAAATTCAGGCTAAAGAATGTTTCATTTGCACTCAATCTCAACTCAATTTAATAGACAATGAGGGTCAATCTAATATCCGAGTTCCACCAAATAATAACAGAGTTGACAGATTGTTTCTCTTTTCATTATATTAAGAGGCAACACTTTCAATAAAATGCTAACACTTCAGTTTCATTTTTGCATTTAATTTCATTTAAAAAAAAATGTTTTTGTACTTGAAATTTAGCAAAAATTTCTTAAAATGAAAGCTTTTCCTTGATTTTTAAGACTTAAGATCAGATTTAGACATATTTTAAAGATTAAATAGATGGCATCGTCATCGTAATTTTTTCTGATGAAATTCCGTTAGTTTCAGTGGCGTAACTAGGGATTTGTACTAATTTGGGGGTTCGGGGGCATTGGCCTCTTTGTGGGCTTTGCATACATGGCGGTGACATAATATTTAATATAAACAAATTCGGACATCCTTTGCACCCCCTCAAGTGGGGGCACGGGGGGGGGGGGGGGGCTTTCGAATTTAGACCCCACCCTTAACTACGTCTCTCGGTCTTAAAAAGACGTGTTTTATGAGTATTCATAAGAACGTACAGTGGAACCACGTCATAAGCCCTTAATCCGTTCCCGACGCTTGGATGTATACCAAATTGGAGTATACTAAAATATTTTTTAATACGAAATATAGGGAAAATGATTAATCCATTCCCATGAAAAAAATCATGTTGTTATTTAAAAGTTATACATTTATTGACCTGGTTGTACAAAATAATTTAAACACTGCTTAATAATTATAATAAAATACATAAATAAAAAGAACTTGACGATTTTTTTCTGCTTTCCTGTTATCCACACCAAAAGCAAATTTTCAACGTGCTCTAATGTCTCTAAACTTTGTTTTGTAATCGATTTCACCCCCTTCGCAACATTTGCCTATTTAATAAAGTCTTTGTTTTTCACAATCGTCAATCTTTGCCCAGACACGCAAACACATTTCATCCTTTGCAATATTCTCTTGTTTTTCTCAACTTTATCTTGATCATATTCCTTTTTAAAAGTTGTTTGGCTTCTCTCATTACTTTATCAGGATTCATGTTATAAGGGAATTTGCTCATAACTTACTAGGAGTATTTATTGCGCGAGTTGTTCACTGTTTGGTTGCATCTGCGGTGTGCTGTGATTTCTACAAGTTACGCATTGGCGACATGTCATTTTGAAGAATAGGGGCCGTCCATAAATGACGTCATACATGGGGGGTCACACATTTGTGACGAGTGGGGAGGGATTAAATCGGCCAAAATGGCGTGAAGCACACAGGTCTTATTCTAAACAAAGCTCGTGTACCAAACTAAATTTCTCGGATCCAAAAAGGACGTGTACCAGATCTGAGCTACACCAAAGCAGACGTATTCGGAGATGCAACTGTATTTGAGTATTTGGAATTTTACAAAAGCGGTGGTCTAGTGTTAATTATTATTATTATTAATCTGATCTCTCTACTGGTATCAGGGTTTTATGTTGAGACATGCCAAACATTTGTCACTGAGAAAGCCTGAAGCGACATCTGAAGCCAGAGCAATGGACTTCAATATAGTAGCAGTAATTGTAATACATTTTTCGGTCTTCTTGAGAATGTAACAGACTGAGGATACTGCAAGTTTTGTTATCAGATTCAGCCCCTAACACTGTCTAAGCTCCTGCCACTGACAGTAAAGCTTCAGGTTGCACATCGACCATTGAACCTTCAACTTCATGCAGCACATCTACAACTGTACCTTCCACTTCATGTAGCACATCAACCACTGTACAGTCAAGTTTTGCAATCTCGCCACGTAATCTGCTGCCCATACCAGTATTGAATATTGAGTTTTGCGTGCCACGAGTTTTTGCGCCAATTGGCCCGTGGTCTCCGACTTCAGCCTGCTGTATTTTCTGGATTTGCTTCCATAGCCTTTGGTCAGCCAAGACCATCTGCAAGGCAGCAGTTGTTTTTGGCAAGTGATGCAGCGGTCACATGCCACGGCTGAGGGTTCCACGCATTACCCCGACGCTTTTCACCCATTTGGAGCTGGGTGGAACTCGGGGGCGCCCTTGGCCCCGGGAACAGGTCCCTGGCTTCCCATGGATTCGAGCCCGTGACCATCGGAGCACCAGTCGAGCACGCTTGCCACTCGACCACCGCGGCCCCCGCAATTTCAATGAAAACGTATTTCTAAACAAAGAGGAAAAACAGCTATTTTGACTTCTTCGCCTTATAAAAGACCTTTAATGGAAGCCAAAGAAAAAAAAAAGAATCCAAAGTAAACGAAATCTGTTAATAAATCAAATGAAGACACACCATGCTTCTATTGTGAGGAGCTTTATTCCCGCAGCGCAGAGAGTTGGGTCTCATGTACTGAGTGCCACAGATGGGCCCATTAAATTCTTGTGCAGGCATTAATGAAAGAAACAAAAAAACCTGACTTTTTGTGTGAGCTATGTACTACCAGTGATAAATCATTTTTTTAAAAAAGTTCTTCCTTTGACCCCATATTGCCCCATCCATTAACCCGTTTTGCCCCATGCTTGGGGTAAAATGGGGTTTTTATGTTATTATTATTTTTTTTTAGAAATTCAATAAATCATTGAATGTAGATCTACATCTTTTTGACTTATTGTTTTGTTACAATGTTGTCAATGACGTATTCTAATGTTTTAACATTTATTTGTAATCATTTTATTTATTTTAGTGACTTTTATAGGGTTTCTTTCTTAAGTACCCCATTTACCCAAGTTTCCCCTACACGAGAGAGCACCGCTGACAGAAATGACCCCTACAGTTAATAAGCAAAGATTTACCACGCCCATCTAATATGTGATTCGTGCAGTGGCCTTGCTCGGGTTGCATGTGCAACTTTCAAGGCACGAATACTTTGTGACGTTGAGAGCAATCTCGTCCTACAGGGTTACACAAGATTTCAAATGCAGCACTGAACTTTTTACACAATTGTTGAAGCTGTTTATTAAAGTCATTGGAATAGTGAGTGTTAAAGTACTGAATTTATCTGAGAAAAAATGCAATATACTAAATGCTCTAAATGCTGTAATAAATATATAATCACCTGGCTGAAATGTATGCAAATTTCTCAATAAAGGAAATATAATATGTTCTCTCAGTTAAAAGTTCTGCGTACTTTTTCTTTGGCTCTTCGCTGTTTTTAAAATGTTTAAAAATTAATTTAAAAACTAAGTTTACTTAAAACAAAGATTATTAATGTCCCAAACCAATTATTCAAAGTTTCTTGCCACTTGATTTGTGATCCACCGCATTAAATCTAAGCTATTTATATATTATAGTCAGTTATCTGATTATCTGCAAAGCTTTTTTTTTATATACGCTTATACATTATAATGCTATCAGAGCTTTGACATATAATTCTTTGTACTCATTATATGTGTGATGACCTTAATACTATCTTCTTTTTCAGTAGTGAACCGTGTTTTGATTGTCAGGAACGTATTNAATGATGTATGGCGAAGGGAGTTGAGAAGCCCATTAGACCTCAGGACAAGAAATGGGCAGAGAACACGTAGAAACGATTTGATCGACTTTTCACCAATATTACGAAATGTGCAACACGGATAAATACGTTCCTGACAATCAAAACACGGTTCACTACTGAAAAAGAAGATAGTATTAAGGTCATCACACATATAATGAGTACAAAGAATTATATGTCAAAGCTCTGATAGCATTATAATGTATAAGCGTATATAAAAAAAAAGCTTTGCAGATAATCAGATAACTGACTATAATATATAAATAGCTTAGATTTAATGCGGTGGATCACAAATCAAGTGGCAAGAAACTTTGAATAATTGGTTTGGGACATTAATAATCTTTGTTTTAAGTAAACTTAGTTTTTAAATTAATTTTTAAACATTTTAAAAACAGCGAAGAGCCAAAGAAAAAGTACGCAGAACTTTTAACTGAGAGAACATATTATATTTCCTTTATTGAGAAATTTGCATACATTTCAGCCAGGTGATTATATATTTATTACAGCATTTAGAGCATTTAGTATATTGCATTTTTTCTCAGATAAATTCAGTACTTTAACACTCACTATTCCAATGACTTTAATAAACAGCTTCAACAATTGTGTAAAAAGTTCAGTGCTGCATTTGAAATCTTGTGTAACCCTGTAGGACGAGATTGCTCTCAACGTCACAAAGTATTCGTGCCTTGAAAGTTGCACATGCAACACCTTCTAACTTTTCTCTCTCTGTCAAGACTTAGTATGTTTTAATCAAATCCGCGGAGCTTTATCAGTTCTTAATAATTAACATCGAAATATCTATCTCTAAAGGGGCTACGTTATACTTCCATGCAATTGCTTCTGAAAATTCCCGGAGTGCATGAAGTCATTGGCGTGGGCTCCTTTGAATCAGCGTCACCGAAATTGTGCAAAAGTCTTCCGAAGTTGTTAAAAGATTGTGACAACTAAGACAAATTTAAGAAAAGAAATTAAGACTTTTTAAGTATTTGAACATCTGAGTGCATTGAGCATGACTATAGTGTTAGGGCTGTAGAATAAAGACATCATCATCGTCATGTTAATTTAAATTTAAGTTTTAAACGTGGAGAAATCAATTGAATAAGAAACTGTTTTGTAGAAGACGGAGAGAGGATTTATCATTCAAAATTAGTTGAGATAAACTTTATGTACTGTACTCTTATCTGTTTCGTTTATGGTCAAACTGTCCACTGCCAGTTAAGTCGAAGTGCTTCACATTTAAAAACGAAACTTAATCACAATCACAGAACATAAAGTAAACACACGTATTTCGCCATTTGTTTAATTTTCGCATTAAATTTTTTTGGTAATATTTTCTTTTTCATTTTATGTCAACAAATGAATTGAGTTATATGGTACAACAGCCGCACAAGATACTAATAATGATATGATATATACATTAAACCGCAGTGTGTGATAAACAATCATAACTGTAACTTTAATAAATTAATTACATATTTATAGTCATAACACATGTGTGGAAAAAATACAAAACTTTAAATATGAAGATTCATAGTGAAACTTATGTATGGTATCATGGTTAAACAATTTTCACGTTTACACAATAATATTCTGAATTTTATGAATATATATTTAATCAGTATCATTTGGGTAATATCAATGTTCATATCTTTCATATACACTTTGAATTCTTTATTTAAAACTGTCTTTGTAACATCAATATATGTGGCCGTCCATAAAGTACGTCACGCTCCAGAGGGGGGTAGGCGGTGTAAGAAAGTGTGACAGTTTGTGACAGGGGGAGGGTGTGTCCGGCCATGTGTGAAGTCACGGTGTTTTATGTTAAATTCTAATTATTTTGTTATAAAAATATATTTTGTACGAACGTGTGACTAAAGACGTACGTTAGGAAGGGGGGGGGGGTCCGAGATTTGTGACAGTTTGTGAAAGGGGGGAGGAGGGGAGTTAAAAATGGTCAAAAATAGCTTGACGTACTTTATGGACGGCCCCTATGTATGTATGTAGTTGGTAAACAAAATTATTGAAATCGACCAGTTACGAAAATACAAGAGGAACATTAATTTGATGAATTTTTTTTAAAAGTACGAGTACTTAATGATATTTAATTAGCTTATGGAATGAACGTGAAAATAATTAACATGTCTTAAACAAAATGTTTACCAGTGGAAAGACTTGAATATTAAAAAAAACAAAAAACATATTATATATGTAATAAAATCAAATCATATTTCCACCCGTCTTTTATTGTGCAACTCATCATGAGTTAAATAATTTCAAATTCACTTTAAAACATTAAGTCTGTTTGCTGACCACACATTTTACGCCTAAAAAAACAGCGACGTTTTTTAAAATTTACGACCACTTTTAATTGAAATGCTTTAGGATTTTAAGGGGTATCCATAAGAAATCAATCTGAATGTTTTCTTATGCCAGCTCGATGGGGTAATGAAACTTAGGCCACGGAAACGGGAACTTTAACACAGCATCGCCTTCGTGACTGAGGGAATTAATGAAATGGTCGAAGAACTAACCTCATCTCTTTTATACAGAAGCTTCTAAAGAGGCAATGGGAGCCTCTCCCGCCCCTGGATCATCTCCCCAATTGAAAAATAACATTAAAATAGTTTAATAATAATGATAATAAATACTTTTAAACTATCTCACTTTTCATTAAAAAATTAATTAAAAAAATGCTACATGTCTTCATCAACTTCTCTCAAATCCCTTTGACATTTTGTGGAATGCTATTTGTACAGCGATAAAAGACAGATGAGTGAGCAAACGAGATTTAACGTAAGATAGGAGACAGGACAAATAATATAATATCGCATTATGTCATACAATTTTTTTTTGTTAATCTCTTCCGTAGTCGTTCTAAGAGGTCAGAGATACTGTGGCTTAGATAGTGATTTGGGGACCCGTGGGTTCGGCGTCTTTGGGGGTCCGGGGGCTAGGCCTCTTTGGGGGCCCAATCATTTTGACCGATGGTGTAATATATGATGCTTAATGTAAAAAATCTTTTCAGACACTCATTTGGCCCCTCTCAAGTGGGGGCCCGGTGGGATTTTCAAATTTGGACCCCCCTTCCCTAGCTACGGCACTGAAAAGATAGATGGGAAAGGGCAGTAATCTGTAATAAATTTAAGGTCTCTTGCCAAAATAAATAGTTGCGAAAATTATAGCTCACTGTACTTTACTAATGCATTTTAATGAGATATTGTTTTAGCAATATGCTGTCAATATAAAAATATACAATGTTTTTATTACTGTTATAACCCAACAAATAGTTATGAAAATATTGTTTAAAAACCATGGGTGAACGTATAGCGACTTTTTTTTTCTTAATTCAGAAAACTGAATCTGTCTTGCCTTATACAGGCCGTTGTAGGAGATCAACGAGAGTCTTTAAAGTTTCCACTGCCACCCACTTTGTTTTTACTATTAAATATAAATCACATCGATCATACACGCCCTAAAAATGCTATCTCCTTATTTACCTTTATATCTGTAGTCCAAACTAACTTTAAACTAATTTATAAAAAGTGATTTAAGTGATGTAATATAAATATTCTAACAGTTCTACAAAAATGCTTATTGTTTTATTTAAAATGAAATAGCAGCCTATTAAGATATTATCTTTTTTATTTTAAAAGCACAAAGTAACTTTAGTCAGAACTGTTTATAAAATCCAAACAACTTGAAAGAGATGAAATCATCGAAGTAGATCAAATAAAAATCACACACACACAAATAAATAAATAAATACAATTATAATACTGTCAATTAACAGATATTTCCCCCCCCCCCCCCAAACTTTGAGCGAGATTAAAAATTAAAAGGAAGTTGTTTTTGATGAGATAGAAAATCTGGCCATTTTCCTAGCAATTCAATAGATTTTAATTAAACCGCGTGTTTTTGTGTGGCATTTCCGACTAGTCCACAAAATTTTATGCCACAAAAAGCGTTTAGTCCCGACCTTAAAGGTTACCAAATGATAATTTGCATACAACATTTTTAAATTTAAAGAAAGCAGATGGAATTATCTTAATGATTAATGTTAACCTGAAATTTACAAAGTGCCTAGCAATAAATATTTAAGTCTGTTCTTTGCATATCATTAGCACATAAGCGCCTTTTGCGATTTTACAACCTATTCAAATGCTTTGATTGTCTGATATTTATTTGTTAAGGTTGGAATTATTGGAATTCTCCAATAAAATTAGCAATCCAAGTTATGAGAAGTGCGTTTTTCGGAACGTTGTCCATTTTTTGAATTTGATGGTTCAAAATCTTAATATATAAGTCAGTCATAAATTTAACAAATTAAACTGCCAAATTTTCACCCTGCAATAAAACCTTTAGAAAATCACTCAAAAGATTTTAGTATTCGATTATATTAATTCAATTTTAGGACAATTAGTTATTGGTATCATTTTTAGTGAAAGCAAAATCCAAAATATTAAAAAAAAAAAATGAAATTAATTCCAAAATGATATGCCTTTATACAAAATTTAAAAATAAATAAGTCGAAACAAAACAAAAACATACAGAACAACAAAACTGCAATTGTAATACTTCGAGGTACAACTTGGCTTCAAAATTGTCATTTTTATTTTTTGGTTTTGGGGGCGAATATGACAAATGACTTTATAGAGCGCTTGTATTTAGGCTATTAATATGTAAAGTACTGAAAATTAATTATTTTATGCTCAATAATAGTCTTTAACAAATGAATTATGTCTCAGATAGAGATGTTTCAAACACTTTAGTAAAAAATTTAGCCCCTATTAAACTGAATAAAATATATATAGATCTAGATCTATATATTAAAAATAGGTTTCTAAAAATGTTATTAGCACAAATATTGGGAAATTCTTTCTGCTATATAGACTATAAATTTTTTAAAAGTTTATGACGTTTTTTTCTATTGCAGATGATTATATTTTAAAAAAATTATACCGACACCACACAATCGTTTTCAAATATTCTTGAAACCTCAAAGAAACATGATATGTAAGTAAAAGGTGGGCGTTCCTGTGGGAAATGAAAATTTAGCATTTATAAAACCTTATAGTTATTTAAAGCAAAGCCTATTCTTCACTTTGGTATCGTACAGTCAAATTTGAATATTTGAACAAGTGTAGTTTCTGAATCTTTAAATGGACGGTTTGAACGAAAATATCTTATGAACTAAAAAAGCGAAATTAATATAGTGCCCAGTTTTCTCCCGATTCTTTTCAGTAGAATAGAGATTCATGACATGAGATCAGAGTGAGTTTAAGAATAAATGGATTAGCATTGGTAACATTTACTTAACATACGCCTGTATAGGATCATGTATTTTGTGGAATGGAATAAAAATGTTTCAAAAGATCTTTCACACACCAGTAAGTCAATACCACAATATCTTTAAAGAGCAGATAATCCACAGTATATTCTTATAACAATCAAACATTCTAGAAAGAGAAAAGAGATGGAAAAACAATATAACATAATATCGTGTTTGGCTCCTGATGACCAAGTGAAAGCTCATTTTGGCTCGTTATAGCCCTTGGGGTGAGGCCTTCTAATGTTTCTTCTGGGCAGAGGGTAACTCCGTTATATTTCTTGCTCTACGTTAGACATCACGTTTGTTCCAAAAAGGCAAAGAGTCATTCGTGTTGACCGTAATATATTTTTTAAAAAAAGCCATTCAGAAGTAGAAATATTTCATCTATGAACATTAAATCACTTAAAGAGACCGAATCCAAGAAGGAATGCTATTAAAATAACAATAAATGATTTTTGCAAGATACGTTTTTGCAAGTTAAAAAACAACAATAAAAATATTTAGCTTAATGACGTTATGTTGAAATGCCATAAAATCTTCTACAATTATAACCTGACTACTTATCTTTCTTGATCATCACCTCTAAGTGAACGTTGTAATGTAGTATTATTCGCATCTACAACCGCGGAGCGCTTGATCGCATACGTACAAAATGCATTCCATAATAAAATATAAAATATCAATTTTTTAAAATTAACTGACTGATCTGAATAATCTTGGTTGGTTGGTTTATAATACTTCATTTCCACGCGCAAAACACAGAGGCTATCTTTCAATACTTAATTTATCATCTTTTCTGTCTATTCACGAATAACACATGTTTTATCACAATAATAATATGAAAAATCAGGGTATCACTATAAAGTATCAACACATTTAGAACATTTGAATCAAATTTAAAGAATAATACCCTGTAGTAAATTAGAATTAAACATGCACATCAATGTTTAAGGTAAATAGCTCTATTATGAAGTTCAACGTACAAAGTGTTGTTAAATTAAAACTGGAGTGTAAATTATGGTAACTTACAGCTTTAAAACTATTCATAAATTAAGACCCACACAACAATGCTTCTCATACAGCCTCACATTAAAAAAATTATTAAAACAATCGCGTCATGGCAATCATTACAAAGGTGATGAACATGGGCACATTATTAGATTTTTGTTTTTGTTCGTTAGAAGTTAGAAAATTTATAAAGATTTTTTCACCTATCCACTTAATAACATTCCAGACCTCCTGGTAAAAATGCCATGTGGTAAAAATCCGCCCCAAACATTACTGAA
This sequence comes from Radix auricularia, assembly GCA_002072015.1. NCBI lineage: Eukaryota > Metazoa > Mollusca > Gastropoda > Lymnaeidae > Radix > Radix auricularia. The sequence goes on along the minus strand of MUZC01000076.1, from coordinate 515,186 downwards.
AAAAATACAATACGACAAATTATGCTAATGATAACAATTGTTGAAATCCATGTTTTTTTTGTTTGTTAACAATTATTTGTGGTGTTTCATGATTCTAAATGAAAGTACAATTACAACAAAGACTATCACAAGCTTAACAAATTAAAGCGGTATAATAGGAGAATTATAGATTGACAAGTTTGGTTGTCAGTTGCAAATCTTCATTTAATTTAAAAATTTAAATTTAATTTTAAAAAAATAAATTTTAAGTTAATATTTGACCCTCAACCACTTTGATCATAAAGATTATAATTTGTAAACATTTTTTCCCATGATTGTAGTGAAATGAACTTCAATAAAAAAATTTCCGGACTAGCCACAACATTAATTTAAAGTTTAAAAAAAATCTTCTTTGAAGCCGATTCTGAATTATATTATGCTTAGCTGCAATTTACAAAGGAGGAAAATCAATAAAACAATATAAAATTTGGAATTATTATGACTATTCCTTTCACGAGAAATAGGGTTACAAGCTTTCTACGATAATGGGATATTGTTGACAAATGGAGTCATTTAATAATAATTTTAAAAACATGAAAATAGTTACAGCGGAACCTCTCATAACGAGCATCACTCATAGCGAGTTATCCGCATAACGAGCAAAAAATGTTAAAAAGTTGCTCTCTTAACGAGCGACATTTCGCATGACGAGTTACACAGACAGGGGAAGTCCCTTTTCCCCGACATTCATTTGTGAGCCGGGACTTCCGTGCGATGCATTAGTTTGTATTTAGTCCTCGGTCTGTTAGCGTTTTGTTTAGCGTGTGATCAATCGTTTTTATAAATTTTGTATTCAGACAGTATTCATAATTTTTAAAATGTTCAATGTGTAATAACATGTGCTAAATTGTCTTCGAAGAGATCAATTACACAAGAAGACAATCATAAGAAAGAAAAATAACTTGAAATGAAACGTAAAATCATTGAAAAGCGGGAACAAGGAGCGAGCGTGGCTAATCTATCGCGCACATACAGTCGGTCAACATCTACCATTTGCACCATTCTCAAGAACAAAACCTAAATCAATGAGATTGATGCTTCAAAAGGAGTGTCAAGAATGCCTACGAAACAGTTACGAGACATTTTCGAGCGTCGACAAACACGAATGTCCCTAGACAATTTTCTAGTTAAAAAGGATGAATAATTTTTCACAAATTAATATTTTCATTTACATTTTTTGTTCCAAATCTAAAGTTGTAACACTCCTTAACATTTCATAGAAAATTTTATTTGAATAAATGTTAATATATTTTTTTTTGAAAATGAGGGAATTTTTTTCTGTATGGAACGCATTATCGTATTGTACATTGATTTTTATTGGAAAAATTGTTTCAGTGTTTCGCTTAACGAGTAAGATTCTGGAACGAATTATGCTCAATATAAGAGGCTCCACTATAATTCGATAAATTTTGCTCGGGGCTTTGCTGGTACGAAAATATTTTACAATTAAGCCAACGACAACAACAACAAATGGTGCCAGGCAGAGGCGTCACTAGGGTTGGTGTCACCCGGGGCGGTAGCTCATGGTGTCACCCCCCCAATGATTTAATCCATAGAACTCCTCCGTGTTTTCCAGTGCCAAATAACGGGAATATATAGAATTTTATGGTCTGGTGTCCCCCCCCCCCTGATGGTGTCACCCGGGGCGGCCCACCCCCTTCGCACCCCCCTAGCGACGCCACTGGTGCCAGGAGATGTAGTGTGAAAATTACGAGGAGTCTTCAGCGGCGTAACTAGTATCTTTCCAAATAGCAAAGTTGGTCAGTGTTTGGTTTGTTAGAAGTAATATTTTACAATAGTTTTATAATACATAATGACTTTAAGTAGTGATAAAAGCAATGTAATAAGCTGTAACTAATTCACTGGAACATAAATTGAATTGAAAAGAAAACTCATTTTGTCTTCGTAATAATAAATAAATCAATTAATTGAAAAAATAAACTCACATATCAAAACTTTCAATGTTAAACATCCATGCCAAACCGTAAATCAAAGAAAACCCTGCATCATAACGATTTCTTGTCAGGCAAGCAAAGACAATCTGATAAATGTGGAGTTATTGAGCTTATTCCCTCCCCTACTAGGACCCGAATGGACATTAAATAACCTTGACGTAGCTAAAATAAGCACTGTCCAGGAAGTGTCTAGGGCACATATGTTCAGTTTGCTCCTGTATGTTTGGAGAAAAAAAAAAGCCTCCCTGGGTGAATCTCCCCATCCGCCACACCTCTGAACTTAGATGGCTGAGAGATATCAAAGAACTTGAACATTTTTACATACGCAGTCATTCACTTTTCTAGAACTATGTAAATGTTCTAACAGAACAAAGTTTCTTAGAAAGACAACCGGGAATCCCCCTTACAGTAGACGCAACCGCCTGGATTTCATTATTTACACAAACAAATATCGATTCTAAGTACGAGAAAGTTAATAATGTAACAATATAGACAAATCACTGTCTCGACGCTGGTGGAAACTTAATATCAACAGTTTAAAGAATTGGCATTAAATAAACAAACTAAAAAATGTATTTAAAAAGACAACAAAAAAACCCACAGTCACTTACGTCATAAAATATTCATTTTCTTAAGGACGTATGATTCTATAAATACATTTGGCGACCAGAGCTTTCACTTTGACTTAATATAATTCCCAACCGATTAAAATCTTAAACACGGAATATGAACTTAAGCGACGGTTTCTGTCCGTTGTGGTTGGTCGTCTGCAAGTTCTCTTTATAACAAAAAAATTTCGAGATCAATGGCTGAATATAGATATCTTTCATTTCAACATTGTAAATATAAACTTCTGTTGAGCTTTTTCAAAATAATATTCTTTAAAAAAAAAGGCCTTGCTTTTAAAATTACTTTGTTCTTTGAGACTTAGATATCTTTTTTTGAAAGTTTTGATTAAATACACGAATTGCACATATGATTCCACAGCATTTTCGATCACAACCACAGTTTCATGTCTCAATTGGAATCACTTCCACATTTTTTCGCCAATCCAATTACAGTTTGATTGGTCATTTGTAGAAACAGGGATTGACGTGATATAGTTTTCAGTTGCCCCATACTGAGAAATGTTGGACTCTTCCTTGATTCGACGAATGGAGAACTAGTTAGAATGCTGCACACCCGACCAGCACCTATATATCAAACGTCGACCAGTTGTTGATGCTATATATATAAATAAATATGGCATCCGTCCGTCCTTACATGACTATGGCGTTGAGAATGCTCCCCTTCACCCCTTTCCAATTCTCCTGGCTCTTATCTCTTCACTTCATGCTGTGTGGGGTGGCTTCCGCTACTTGAATGCCCTCACGCATTTGACCACCAGAGGGTGCGCTCCTCAGCAATGTCTGATGCTACATATCTGCTACATATCTGCTACATATCTTATGAGAGCAATGGCAATGTCCAAATTTCTAGACAATTAAACGAGACATCGCTCCTCTTATGTTCACAATTGGTGACAATATCTTTCATGTACATAATTTGTGACGTTATCCTCACGTACCATCTTGGTGACAAAGCTTCTCTGGTAGCAGATTTCCTATGTCTATAGTTGCTGACAGTATTTCTCGTGATCACACGTCGTGAAAGAATCGCTTATGCAGAGTATCTCACTGTCCAAATTTGACCACCTACTATGTATGCGCTCGGTGCAAGTATCTCTCATGTACCCACACACGCACTTGGTGACAATGTATTGCAGAGAAAGACACTCAGCCAATCAGAATATTGTGGATACCACAGAATTATCGTCTTTTTTTCAATGGCGGGCAAAGAGAACCCAACGAATCTCGTTACAAGAACGTTATCGATATCCGTGTTCAGTTTCGGACTAGACAAACATTGATACATTAGAATGGCGATTATGAATAAGTGTCTGTATCGAATGCTTTCAAGTTGAGAGATCGATTCAAGATGGCGATCATACTTTCTCTTCACACATGAGGTCAGTCCGACACGTCACAATGTCCGGGAGATCGGGAACGTCCGTGACCGACCGCGCGCCCAAGACCGAGCCCATGTCTCGGCTGCTCTGTCGTCTGCTGGATCTGCCCTTGAATATGCTGGAGAATCTGGACAGAGTGCCTTCGTTGACCTCACTGACTTCTCCGTTAGATGCGCCGGCAGCGGGGTGACTCTTCTAGTTGGAAACAAAAGTAAATCAGTTAGAAATTGGATTTAAAAAATACAAATGACTTGAATCTTTTTTAAAAATGTCAAGAATTTTGATTTAATAATTTATAGTTTATATTTAAAGTACATTGGAACTAATTACATTCAACTGAGAAAAACAACATACATATTAAATTTATTTTTAAATGCTCTCTAGCCTTTAGCGTTCTCAATTAAGTATATATTTTATAATTTATGGCATTCATGTGACTCTTAGATCTAATAATTACCCAAAAATGAATGTATTTTTAATTTCTTTTTTTTATGAAATGGGTACAGTTTCTCCTTCACAAATTTGTATATTTTAAAATAACAGCTGTTTATTTACAATTTTTTTTTGCGCTTTGAAAATAAAACGCTTAGCAGTTGAAATAATATAGTTTTGAAAAAAATGTTAAAACAAGTTTTTTAAATGCAAAAATTTGTTTTAAAAAAAAAAGTAAATATTTAAAATTTAATAAAAATTCTTTCTCATTTAAATTTAGAATGATCTAAGATAAAATACATAACTCTACATGCTAGTTAGCCAGTATATCATATAATTATCTCCTTGATACATAGCATATTTTAAAAAAAGATGACTTGGCATGCATGAAAAGATTACAACAGATGATACGTATACCGTTACCGTAATAAAATAAATCAAATACTATACAACATTAAACAAAAGACTCATTGAAGAGCACAGTTGTCATTAAACTAAGACGTGGCTGAAAACAAACACTTGAAATTTTGATGTTTTTATATCAGTTGGTTGTAGATGGGAGACTCGCTTTTTTGTACCATAAAGTTAAGTCCATATCGCATCACTAGGAGTCGACATGTCTTGTATGTTTCTATGTTTTTTTTTTTGAGAGTAAATGAAGCTTATATGAGTTCTTTGAGATTTATTGTCCGCTTTGAACATGTTTTAGATCCTCATTAAAAAAATATATAATTATATAAAATTATGTAATCTTTGAGGTAGCATCCGTTATGGCCGCTCGTGGTGGGTCAAGTTTTTTGTTTAAAACGTCGTCTCTCAATATCAGAAAATAAACATTCCACCATGAGCAAAACGCTACCTTTCGCAACAATCTCAATTCGCTGCTTGTAAGTCTTGTAATGTGTCTACAAATCACTCCTTCCCAATTTTGTTATATAGTTATCTTTTTAGTTTTAAATTTAATATTTATTTTTTAATAATAAATTTTTATAGTAAAATAAACTGCTTAAACGTGTGAAATACTAAACAATTTAACAATTTACAATGGTTGTGGCGTAAAATAGTGAATTGCCTGTGAGATTCTCTGTGTGTATATGTATTGGGGGAAGAGTGGACTTTTTGCCCTGTAGGAGATGAATAGTGGCATGAATGGCTTGCGAAGAGCTGAAAATGGGGATTGAGGCCTGTCTGAACTGTGTTGGAATTTAAAATTTCATGACCCGTAATGGAATGTACCTGACATTAATAGAAGCGGTGCAACTCAGTGAATGAAACAGGTGCAGTCTAGAGACTTGGGATGGTGGGGAGGAGGTACTCTGGTATTTGGGTGCAGAGGGGGTGGTCATGGTTTACCTGAGAGGTGGTCGAGTGAGGCACCTCAGTGAACGAAGTGAATATGCTGAGCGATCGACTCATCCGCCTCAGACTGGAGCTGTGGATGAGCCGATGTTGGCGCCACCTGTCCCACTGTCGTCTGCACGTCTGGCGAACCTGTAAACAATGGGCATGTCACGCGGTCACGCATGGAATAAATCCTTACAGAGTCTATGTGTTAACGGAGAATTCGTACATTCCGGCAATCCCTCCCGAAGCCGGTCAAGATGACAAAAGATATACCAGTGAAAGTTTTCGGCGCAAAGACAAAAAGCGCAATAGTATCGAAGCTATTTAAATCATATTAATATTATGTTAAGAGCTTATAAAACATAACAACCTTTTACAATTTTCTGAATGTTTAACTTGAATAGAGCATATCTTGTTTCTAAATTCCCACGTTTTTTAACAGGAAAATAAACGAGGAAAGAGAAAATCAAGGGGGATATTTAATTTGTTACTGTTTGTGTAGAAGTCGAACGGAGGGAAAGGGGCTGAAGAAGGCGTAGGAAAATGTGTAGAAATGTCAGGATTTTAAAATCAATAAATTGATCGTGGTTAAACTTTAATAAACAATCTTAGCTTAGCTCTAACTGCAGGTGAACTTGATCTGCCATTTTGAATGGTCTAATTGCGTAACTAGTGGGGCAGGAAATGTTGATTTTTATAGTAAGTTTGTGTGTTTGCGGGGTTTCAATGAGTCGACATTATTTTGACAGCTTTACAACACGCGGCTGTTAAACTACGAAACAATGCAAACATAAAAAATGCAAAAATAAAAGAATAATAAATGGAAAAAAAAACCCCTAAGAATGAGAAAAAATAAAAATATACACATCGACATTATATGACGCCACGTGAAAGTGCTGGTTAGATGACTCGAGAAAAATATGTTAGAAACATAGAGCACTATGGATATAGAGACAGATACAACATATGGAGAGAGACACACAACTTAGGCTAATATAAAAATAAAAAAAAATATAAAAAAAACAACAACAAAGAACTACCATAGTTGATTAAAATAATTTTAAAAATGTTAATGGCATATTTTCTTGAAGATGATAAAGAGCTGAATCAAAATCAAACTGTTTATTTCCTTATTAATTCTGTTAATTTCCGTAAAATTATAAAATGCGCAAGGTTTAAAATTAAAATAAAATTTATGTCACCCTTTCAACCCGAGATTTCATAAAGTGATTAGAAACTATGGCCATTGTCAGACAAACACATCAATGTAAAAAGCATTAATAATATATTTTTTGAGCAAAAAGATTTCTGTGTTGCCACCAGAATTTTTTTGTATCCGTTTGCTAAAATGGTAAATACTAACTACTGTTATTTCCCATGGACTCAAGCGCAGTGCTAACTTGACAACAAACTCTACAAACACCATTATCCTGTGCTCATGCGCATTCAGTGTTAAAACGAGCAGACACAGACAGTGTCAGGTGTAGAACAAATGCACAAAGTTACCAACAACAAAGGGAAGACCTAAAAATGGTTCCCGAAACACGACACAAAATGACAAACATTAATGCACAGCAAATAAGAGTTTACTTTAGCTCACAGTTATTACATTGGAAATGCTTTATTCAAATATTTCTTTGCTTTTATATCATTTTATCATTAAAAAATAAATATGTCGTTCTTTATTATTTATTGATTATTTTTATAATTTTAAAACATTTGGAACTCAAAACCCGCAATTTGCGTACTAAAGTCCCCAATGCAGGAGTAAAAGTAAAAGAAGCAAACATTTGAAAATAAAATGAGTGATAAGTGATCACGTGATATGTGTCATGCAGTAGGCTGCATGCACCGTTTTGGGCTGTCATCCATCAAATAGTACCTTTGTTGTGTTAATACGCCAAGCTGCAGCCGATATATCCGTGGCGTAATAAGCCGTGTGACGCACTACGAGTCGACGAAGCGCATTTTGAACCTGTCAGCCACGACAAATTAAGTTTTCATCAAACAATGAGTAAAAAAAAAAAACGTGCGCACCAGACAGTGCAAAGTGAACACACTCAATCAAGTGCTTTCAATTTGAAAAATAAAAAGAATAAATAAAAGAAAATAAAAGTGAAAAAGCTTGAATGGATTGTAAAAAGCCAATGAAAGGGAAAGTCAATTTTTGTTTTTAACTAAACACTGTCAAAATAATGAAGACATTCTAATGACGAATGTCACAAGAAAGAACAAAGTTAAATTGTACCAGTTTTAGACTTATCAATGATGGGATAAAACTCTTGTTGGGAATAAAATTACCCATGTAAGGTATTGAATACCAGTAATATTAAAATATATTTTTAGATATTTTGGTTATCAGTTTCAGGGAAAAAAACAACAGAAAAGATAATGATAACTGCGTAACTTGTGTAGTGCGTAGATCTAACTGATGAAGATTAAAAAACGGTGCTATTGGGGAACACGAAAAAAAAAAAAAAAGGATTCCTTCTAATGTCTAAGCTTTGCTTTTAGTTTGTATAGTGCGAGGCAAGAGGAACTTGTCAATTGTGTAACGAAATTCCATCATTCAATAATACAGAGGTGTATATAGTCTTACGGTTATGCCGTATTTTAACAGCTACAAAAACAATAAGCGCCAGTTTTGAAAATAAATTGTAATTATTGGATGTTTCAGAGGAGACAATTGCATTTGTTTCAATAAGTTTCATTAAAAAAAATATGTGGGGTCCTAATCTCACAATTTCAACTAGATTCACTGAATTAAAAATATATCCTGTTTTAAAATGATTTTTGATTTCATTACATAAACTAATTTTTTGGCATTGATATTATTTCATAAACATTCTAAAGAAAAAACCAATTAGCAAGGATCTNTGTTTTAAAATGATTTTTGATTTCATTACATAAACTAATTTTTTGGCATTGATATTATTTCATAAACATTCTAAAGAAAAAACCAATTAGCAAGGATATCCCACCCGCCCCCCCTAAAAAAACAACAAAAAAAAACAAAAAAAAAAACCCTTTCATTATAATGGTATGCCCTAAAAGGTCAAGGGTCAAATTGTTTTACCTCCCCGTTCAAGAAGCAGTAGAGAAGCGATATGAAAAAACCCTCGGACGCGTTCAGGAAGGAGGTGGAGAAACTGTAGACGCTGAACTTGACCGGGTCATTGCCGTCTGGCTCAAGCATGATGACGAAGTTGGTCAGTCCCAGGAGGGGCAGCAGGACGATGGCGGCCTTGACCGCTTTTCTGTTGAAAATAATAGAAGCCACTGGGAGATCCACGGGTAAAGGGGTGGTGGTCGGTGGAGGTATGTTATAATGACACCATAGAAGAAGAGGGATGGTGGTTGGTTGAGATAAATCTAAGAAGCTTTAAATAAAGTTTTGATTGTTCGTTTAAAATTGCGAGTGTACGTGGAGATTTTCGCTGGAGATTGTGTGCATTTGTGTGCGCGCTCGACACTGGGATTGAACAAAATTTTGATGAGCAAATTGAAGAAAAATCTGCTTCCTAGTTTGAGAAATGACGTTTTAGATCTAATAAAAAAAATATTTAAAAAAGAACTTAAAAAAGAACTTGTTAAAAATAGTTAAACAAAAAGTAAAAAAAAGGTTATCATTTAGGATGAGCTCATTTTCATGTAGTTGCAAAAATCTCATTAATAAATATAACTCCCTCCTTGGAAAAGAAGGATATTCAAATGTAAAAATTATAATATAAAAAGTTTAATATTAAAAAAGAAAGCAATCTCACTTACATACATAAGGAGAGAGGGAGAGAGAGAGAGAGAGATAGAGTGGGAAAGTGGAAGGGACACAGAAAAACGGAGAGAGAAAGAGAGAAGGAAAGAATCTGGTCAAACTAGTCAGTCTATCTGTCGGTTTCTGTACCATTTTGTACATTATATGTTCCCATACACAGCGGCACATGCTGGAAACGCGTGCGGTACGTAACATGGACACACATAATTACTTGGTATTACATAAATTTATTTGCCTTAAATCATCGCTGTAGAAATTAAATTGCTTGCAATATCAAACCGAAGGCGCATTAATTTCCACGAAGTTATTTGTCTCTATATCCCCACAACACGCGAGTCTACATCTAGGTTTCCCCTCGAAGAGAAAGTGCGGGGGGGGGGAAGAGGGGGTTTGAGGGGGTGGCTGTTGTTGATTAATTATCCAAACCCTGGCGCGTGACTCCAGGCCCAAGTTTGTTTTCCATCTCTTCTTGCCATAATCAGGAGATAAACATTAAAAAAGAAATATTTAATTGATTTCTTTTTTTTTTAAACGTTAGAATTTCAATAGATTTCCCCAAACATTTTAAACAATTTCGAGCCATTCTGTCGTATGCTGAGAATTTAAAAGAGCAATAATAAAAAAAAAATATGTGATTGTTGAACAAACTAGGAGTCACAGCTAATGGCTCGTACAAAGAAGACCCCCCAAAAAAGCTTGCAATTATCAAGCCTCAGGGGCATTGTTAAAAATGTGCTGTTGTTGTTGCTTGTTTGTTACAATCATGATTATTATTTCTCACTTCGAGTTTTAAGTTCGCCAGCGAGAGCAGAATTTATTGCGGAACTAGAAAAGATTCATCTGAAGGCGCGGGAAAGTCGGCTACGGCCATGAATGTAATTTTACATGTTATTTGAAAGCATACAGGAATGGAGGGAAATGAATTGGTTGCTATGCAACCCGTCCTGATAGCCTTTAATTTTTACATTTTTTTTACACGCTCATCATAACGTTGGAGGACATTAATAAAATACCTCCAGTATCGAACATTTAAAAGACAAACACAATAATTCTTATTAAAAATACCGATACTGATGCTGGTCAGGATTGGTATCGGATTACATTAATCTACTCATTAATCTACTCAAATTGGACAGGTTTTAGATTTTTAAAAAATCCATGATTGTTATTGAAGTTCTCCATTAAAAAATTAGTTTTTTTTCTTCAAGATAAGACAACTTTCAACTATTTTTAAAAATAAATTACTGCTGTTAAATTTCAATGCTCCACTCTTACCTAAGTTTGTCAGCCTCGTTGGTTTGTGACTCTCTTAACTTCATCACCAGGACACGGATTATGTTCAACAAGAAGAATAAATTCACCTGACACGTAAGAAGTAAAAATTAAACAATAAATGTAAATAGTAGCCCTTCATTTCAATTTTTTGTGTGTTTTTGTTGAATTTTTAAAATTATAATGAAAAAAATAATATAAGAGGTTAGTATCTCAACAGAACAATACATAAAAAATATTTAAAATCATATTAATAGCTCAGAAATATTTATTTTGTAACAAATACGCTCTGTTGCAAAATTGCAACGCAATGAAATGAATGGGTAGAATTGGCTTACTTTTATGGAAATAATAGACTAATAAAAGAAAATTAAGAATAAAAATGGATAGTTTAAAAAATATATTAGAGATATGAAAATTAACGCTTAAAAAAATCTAGTCTCTATCGGTCAGTTTTCAGCAATGGGAATGGGTGAGAGAGGCGATGATATGTCTTACCGCCATGACGGCAGCGCGTGGTCCTTCAATGATCCATATCAGTGGATTCATGTAGTAGGCAAACCAGCATCTGAGGAAGTATTCAATATCAAGTGGTTTGAGGAATGGGGATTATAGGGAATGTCAGGCGCTGTCTTGGTGAATGAGCTCTAAGAATAACTGAATAAATTGGACATTGTAAGTTGCCAGGATAAGCTACACAGTGATATAGCATAAGCTCAGCATGTTTTTTTTTTTTTTATATCCTCAGAGAAATTTTGCGATGCGAAGCTTCATGAGTGTTTTCTAGATTATTGTTTGGTTAAAAAAAAATAGATATTTTTTTTTTCAAAATACAATAAATGCAAATGTTTTTTTTATATATTAAAAAAAAAAATCAAATTTTACGTATTCATTTTCTTCAAAACATGAGTAAATACTTACAGTTTAACAATGAAAACAATTTACACTTAAAATACTTTCAATCCTTTCTTAAGCGTTAAAATGCATGCTTGTAATTTTGAGAAAAAAATATTATATCTTGCAAGCCTAACTTTAAGGCTTTTTTTTCTATTATTTTTTGTCATGCCCCCACCCCCCAACTGTGGAATAAGAAAACATTTCGCTCCCCCCCCGCGACTGTAAATAGTATCATTTGTCTATAAAATTGTTATTAGTACACCTCTGCTGAGATCAAATGAGGCCCCCCCCCCTTTACGGACCATCGCTTCCACTATTTGAGAACCACTGCTTTAAAGGAACTTATTAGCTCCAATTAAGCTGTTAGGTTTATTTTAAAAAAAAAAGAAGTGAAGTTTGAAGATGTAATTAAGATTTTTGACAACAGCAATTTTCTTAGTCCATACAGGTGGTTACTTTCGCCTGTGTAATATTACTGGCTTGCTTTCTTTGTCTATTCAATGGCACGAGATGAAAGGTGCATACCAGCATCAGCATTACATAATAACGATTAACAGGCTTTCAATTGTTGAATAGATAGACGAATATGTCTATTATCTTTTACTATTTTGAAGACAAAAAAAAAACATTTTTATTCATAAAAAAGCATTCGTTTTTAGTGGCTCTTTAAATGTATTAACAGGCCAAATTTTTATTAATGATCACTTATTTCACATTTTATATCAAGTTTCCACTACAAAACTTTCGGTTCTTTTCCTTTATCTTACCCCCAAAATATTTTTTGGAAAAAAAATCATATTTGCACGACGTGACAACACGTGGTAACCCTAACCCTAACCCTAATCCTAACCCTAACCCTAACCATATAGAAATACTGTATTTTACTAAAAAAAATTGGGGGTAAGATAAAGGAAAAGTAACAAACTTTCTGCATGGACTCATTTTAAAAGGACTGCGTCTTTCTTGTTCACCCGGTACGTAAACACTCGGGATCGATACCTATACCAGACAAACACAGAAGACAACAACCACTTGTCGAACAAGTGCACGTATGGTCGGCATACAAACTAAGACAACAACAACACCTACCCCCCAGGCCGTCTCTAACGCTAAAAAACAACTAGTAAGATGAGATACGACCGCCTTCCACCTCCTCCCCTACCCCACAAACGCAAAAAATATTTGAAGAAAAAGAAATATGAAACGATGGCTTCGGATAAGCAGCTGTAAAAAAAACAATAAGCAAACGAATGTCAGATTGAGTGACATCAATAATGTTCTTTTCGTTCTCACCTGGTCTCGTAAATTCTCGCCATCGGTATCACCCATGCTATAGTCAGTAAGACAGGGAAACCTGAAGAGAGAAGAAAAGAAAGAAAAATCAAATCTATTTTTGTTTCCCTCTCCAGAGACAAGCCCAGGTCATACATCAGAGGAAGGGAGGTGGGGCGNCGGGGGGGGGCGTAGTGTCCTTCATCAAACACCGCGATTAATGATCAATGACTTAGTTGCCCATGGCCGCGAGAGTTGAATTACCTGGAAAACATGTTCATAACAGAATATTTTTTTTTATTGCAAATATGTTTTTAATGAGGACAACTGAACAAGTTTCTTGTTGATCTATTTGAGCATTTCTCGATAGAACTATGACCGGGATGTCTACTTTCTCGAACGGATTAATATTTACGCACTTTTGTACATGTTCAACTTTAGATTCTAATTATTGTTCGCATTTTATTCCGAGATAACAGTTATATTTATTACATTTCTGGCAATCAAAACAATGAAAATGATAGGAGTCATATTTTTTAGGCAAATTTTTGGAACTTTGAAGTATTGTGCATCGTTTTTAGCGTTCACAGGTCTGAAAAATGTCCTTGGCCCAATAAATGAGGTGCACTCTTTTTTCTACAAAAGAGATTTATGTTATAGAATGAAATAATCATATTACACTGATTACTTTACACCCAGTCTTCAAACTAAACAAAAAAACAAACAAACAAGAAGCCGAATGACTGTAAATTTTCTTTAAATACGAAAGGGAGTAGATATCTGATGTTAGGAGATGGAGATGTCACCGAAGCACAGAGTTATGGGTCCTGTTCTCAGAAAGGAGAAGCAGTTAACCTTTTGCAGAGGATTCCATTAATGTTAAAATTTATGAGAATCTCTGTTTTTCTATCAACCAGTCTTCTATCAGACCAAGTGTCCGTGACAAGGAATATCAATCAAGGTGAGCTAGACCCACGCCCCCCTCCCCAGCCCATGCCCCTTGTTTACGGCACTTTCTGCTGTCGGTCTGTCTTCGAGGCGCTGTCAACACCCAGTGACCCACGACGATATATGGAGCAGGGGGGACATCTTGAAACCAGACATATAAACACGTTGTCTTCAAGTCTGGTTTCATCGCTCAGACATCACAGACATCACGCCACTTAGAAATAATGGAACAAAGACTCCACGCCATCTTTTCCTCAGATATCTTTTTAGATAAACGTAGGACGCAATAATCTCCTGTACAGAAGGAACGTCTGCAACATATAAGATAAGATAATATCTTTGAAATTGTCTATAAATTATTAGGTAAAAATGAAGAGAACGAGATGCTCACAGATTTTTCAGCGATGTTTCACGATGCAGTGAGATCATTACTAAAAATCAAGCATCTGTCGTTTCTTTGCCGAGCGTTTGTTTTATTTATCAACGCGCGATTTAAACAAATGAAGCTATGAAAATGTCACTAATTATGGCCAGTTAACGTTTCTCTGATACCATTGTAAATTTACAACCTGTAAAAATTATAAACTTCCTTCCCATCGTAAGTTTCCATTCTCATGTCCTATACCTGCTACTCCATTAAAGATTGCCCAATCACATCTAAATCCTCTTAATAATATTATTATCATCTTAAAAATTCTTAAAATATTCAGAAAATTTGAAACAAAATCTCCTCCCTCCCCGCTTTGTAAACCCCATTTTCACATCTTTTTTATCCCCATAATAAATCTACGCTTCAACACCATTATAAATTATAAATGTCTGTTTTAACCTCATCATAAATCTATCTTTCCACACCATTATACATTTATTTTTTTCCCCATCACGTCATCATAAATCTCAATTTTTTTCCACGGCGTCATAAATCGTATTTTTCAAAGCATTATACATAGATCTAGATCTATATTCCTTTCCACACTATGTTAAATCTCTATCTCTAGCCTTCGTGTATCTTTTTCTCGCACTTCCTCTCAAATCTCCATTCACCCCCACCCCTCCCATTTCCGATCACCGTAACTCGACACTCTTCCTGAGAACCATGTCGCCGCAGTAAGATTACCAAAGTGAATGGACACAGAACCAAAAATATCGATCTTATATTATTTTTTGGGGTGTGGTGTTGTCGAGGGAAATCATCCGCATCGATCAGCACCGGTTGAAATCTGCTCAAGACATAACCTTGGCTTTCGTATATAGTCCTTGCGCTCTAAAAAAGAAATAACAACTAGGAACTAGAAAAATCGAATCCTTAACTCAATATCTTTCTATTTGAAAATTTTGGATAAAAGCCCCCCCCCCCTTGCCCCACCCACCAATGTTTTCTCTCTCCCTCCTCCTTCCATCCTCCTCCGAAACTCTTCTTACCCCAACCGATGGTGTAGAACACGATGTAGTTCGGCTTTCCGGAAAACACCGAGACGGCGATCATGTTGTGGAGGTAGGTGCCTTCTATAAACATCCACATGAACTTGACCGTCTTCGTGTACTCCAGTAGGCTGTAGAGGATCTCGCAGAATATAGGCTGCAGGGAAGAAACGCCAACATAACATAGTTTTAAAATCTTGATGGTATGAGACATCGATAATCCATCCCATTTAACAAAGAAAAGGAAATAATCTTTTTGGGCCCCCGGCCCCACATGAGCGAGATTTCAAAAATTCTTTTTCGCCAATTTTCGTCGTTAGTAAGTACCCAACAACTTCCCAAAGTTTCATGCTTCTACCTACACGGAAAGTTGGAGAATTAGTGATTTAAAAAAAAGTTTTTGGGCCCCCGGCCCCACATGAGCGAGATTTAAAAAATTATTTTTCGCCAATTTTCGTCGTAAGAGGGTACCCAACAACTTCCCAAAGTTTCATGCTTCTACCTACACGGGAAGTTGGAGAATTAGTGATCAATCAGTGAGTGAGTGAGTCAGTCAGTCAGTCAGGGCTTTCCCTTTTATTAGTATAGATAATAAGAGGCCATCCATTCTTATTTTATTTGTGTTAAAGTGGACTTTAAAATAATTTCGTTTAAAGACTTTTTCAATACAAATACAATTACATAAACAGTTTTGCTGTATACCATTTAAAAAGATAAATTTATTTGAGGCTAAAAGCTGACGTCTCGAGGTCAGTGGCCACTCACCGTGTCATAAATGGTGTTGCTGTCCCCACTGGCAGCCCCAGCAACCTTCCCGCCAGTCTCGCGGGCCACCAGCTGGTCCACGTAAAGTACTATTCTCATGGAGATCTGCACTATCATGGCCACGAACAGATTTTTGTGTATCCGTGTGCGGTGACATTTGAGCGTACTGGAAATCAATGTAGGTAAATAAATCTTTTAAGATAGTCAACACGTTGGGATCTGTTTCTGTAATGAGTTTCTATAGTAATATTTTAATTTGACGGGTGGAGTATTATTGTTAAAACATGCCATTACTGGCGGATAGAACAATTTAAAAAAAGTGTATAATTATATACACTACTTAAAAAAAAATCATGTTAAGCCTGGTCCCTATAGGAACTCAGGACGTGTTAGCGCATTTTCGTATTATGTATCAGTACTTATGTTAGATATCAGCATTATGTAGTTATCAGTAATTGCGTTTAGATTTTAGACATATTTTTATGAATTTTCTTGTGTAATGAATATACCTGACATTTTTTTAATTTAAAAGTCATTTCTTTACATTTAAAAAATTTTTCTCTTTAATCTAACTACAAGTCACCACAAATGATGACGTAAAACTCTCTAAACTTTTACACATATTCTAATGACGTCAACTAAAAAAAAACAACTAATTCTTTTGCACGCTTTCGCACCACTCTTCAATGCTTGCGAACCTATATATTCGACTTCCGGCAATGGCGGCCGTTCCCTGCGCTAGTGTTACCTATCGATTCGAAATATTTTTTGGTAGTTTTAACGGGTTTTTTTAACGGATCGAGTAACTGAGTGTTGATGCACAAATGGCAGGTCAGGACATACAAAAAACATATATACCTCATGGGTCTAGGACTTATGGATGCTGAGATCAAGGGTGATGACAGACGGACGGACGGACGGACAAAACGGGTGCAATAGCGCATTCGACTTCTCGAAAATGCGCTAAAAATTATTATTTAAGGAAAATCTGTAACATATATTGTCACGTCTTCACTACGTGCATTGTTGGAACATAATTTAATATACACAAAATTAAACATTACATAAACACATTTGTTTAGACATTTTACTATATTCAGTCCTTTAAATCATGTTCAGAGTTGTTCTTGGAAGCAGATGGTTAATTAAATTCAAGGAAAAATAAAAAAGTTTAGTTTGAGAAGATGAAGACTTTATGGGTGATCAATTTCATTTTTTTGTTGTCAAGACATAAAAAAAATTAAGTGTGTATGTGATTTTCTGGTATAAATAGCCGGGGGAAGAAGGGGTTATGTTAAAATATAGCCACAATTATTTTCCCAGAAAAGCCCCTCTGAAAAAATGTCCAAAGCCGCATAATTTGTGACGGCTTTTAAAGTCCGGAAGCCGGCTGCCCTGGCCTGGTTAATGAGCTCTGATCATCCCCGTGGGAGATCTACTTTGGCTAATCCGCTGGAACAGATGGGTCTCCTGCACTGTCACCTCGCATTCTGCTGTGGGGAAGTGAACAATGCCAACACGCGACGTCGCATGTCCGTAGAAGAGAGCCGACCTTCCAAACATGTGCTAAAGAGCGCACTTGTGTTCATTTATTTCAGACAATTATCATGTCATTGCAAATAAAAATATTGTTAAGTAATGGATAAGCTCTTCTTTTCTTCTTTTTATTTTGTTTGTATCTGTGCGTGTCTGTGGATCGTCTACGTGATATTTATATAACTTATTTTTAAAATATATATTCATATTGACTTGCAAACAGCGAAACAAATCCAGTGTATCGCCAAGTCACGTTCGATAAATCTCAATGCATTTCAATAACAAGCTAAACTTATGCGGTACAACTCTTATCCTCCCTATGCTCTCTTTTAATACATTATAACGTTATTAACGTTGTAACAAGTTCTGTGAAGACCGGCACTGGCCGAGATGAGGAGTCAAGATGAGTTATTCTTTTGCAAAAATATTCCTATTTCCGGTGGTTATTTTTAATAGTGATTGAAGCTCTTGTGACTAGACATGGTGAATAAAGATTCGTAGTACCACTGACGTCAACCGGAATTGTTCTGAATCAGCAAAAAAAAAAAAGAGTTAATCGTATTTGTTTTATTCAAACGGGTCGAGAAAACAACAACAGTAAGTTTTCTAAAGATCGGTCCGTCAAGAGAATGGCCAGAGATATTCTCAAGATTAACTATATTGCTGTCCAAGACATCAAGACTGGAGGCTTGAAGAGTGAACTCAACACCAGACGAAACAATTGATTTATTCAAATGTATCCCAAAACTCTGGTCAAAGTCGCCATGTTAACCCATCACTTACAAAGTTTTGTAGGCTACATCAGTCTTTCGGTCAGACACATTAAATTTTCTATAATAAACATGGAATAAGCTACCGATATCTGCGTCAAATGAGAGTCATGATTTTGATATTATGTTTGTGATGGAAATTTAATAGTTCATGTCCGATATATAAATTATAGGTAAAATTATTAACAGTTAAGTTTTATCATAAGTTTAGATTTCTATAAAGTTCGATACTTAAATAAATATTTTAGAAATGATCTTAATGTAACAGATTGGAAAGTTTGGCATAAATGGTCGAAAGCACACATACATTTTCCATAACGTGTTAAAACCGCACTGAGATTGGGGGGGGGGGACGACGACACTAAGTTACATAGTCATTCGTTAAGTAAACTCATGACATGGTAACATGCGAAAAGTTTGTGGTAAGTGGTGATTGTACGTTTTAACAACATCAAACACTTTGAGGCTCGTTTGTTTTTGTATTCTGCTGTAGTGATGCGGTAAGAGCTTGACTGATATACTTTTAAGCGTCCAAAGTGTCAATGTTTTCTAACTGCTTACAGTTCCTGCGTAATCATTTGTATTTTAATTTTGTTTCCCTTCGTTCGCCGTCTTCAAATAATTAGTTCATCAAGCTTAAATACTTTCAAACATTTCTATTTGAAGAACCAACATTTAGAAGACAAGTGGGTTTTCTTATAAAGATTTTATATTCAACTTTGAGTTAAAGACGCCCTTAGAAGTCAGAACTTTTTTTCTTTTTAAATTCGTTACGCTAGAAATTTTGTAAATGGAATATTCTGAAATATGAATGTAATTTAAAAAAAAATATTCACACTCGTCGAAATTTATTTCTTTTGGCGATTTGAAGCTTTCATGAGTTGAAGACGCCCTTAAAAGTAAGAAATTTTTTCCCTTTTAAATTCGTTAGGCTATAAATTTTGTGAATGAAATATTCTGAAATGTGAATGTAATTTAAAAAAAAAAAAATCACACTCGTCTAAAATTGATTTCTTTTGGCGATTTGAAGCTTTCATGGAAGCTTCAACAAGATTTGTATTTTCCTGGTGCATTATAAGAATGTTAAAAAATTGTCTTCCAGCTGATCTGACGGCCTCGGCTGATCTTCGTTAAATCACATCAGTGCACGTCCCGACTTTCCAACATGCTAGACAGCATTCATTTATAGCCTTTGATGTAGTGACGTTCAGTTTTATCGCTGTGTAAACAACCTGTTTGTTGGGAGCATTTCCTGGACAGTCTAGGGGCCGTCCATAAAGTACGTCACGCTATTTTTGACCTTTTAACTCCCCCCCCCCTGTCACAAACTTTCACATATCTTGGACCCCCCCCCCCTTAAAGTACGTCACACTTTCGTACAAAAATATATTTTTTAAATTAACAAAATAATTAAAATTTAACATAAAACACCGTGACGTCACACATGACCCCGTACACCCCCTCCCCTGTCACAAACTGTTACACTTTCTTACACCCCCTTCCCCCTCTGGGGGTGACGTACTTTATGGGCGGCCCCCTAGTTGACAGTTTTTGTGGCAAACGAAGTTTTGACGATTGATGTACCAGGAATCGCTTAATTTAATATGAAATTTTATTGAAATCATCACTTCTGGAATATTCTATTTAGATTGTGATAGTCGGTAACAAAAATGTAAATGTTATTTTGCTTGTTTGTTTATAAATTTACCTTTAGAAAATAGGCATTTATATATATA
>MUZC01000076.1:483948-494386 GCA_002072015.1 Radix auricularia | reverse complement strand
ATATATATATATATATATTACTCACACACGCACTCTTAAAAAGCACGTGCACGATACTTGAAGGCTTGTTTTGTCTAGTAACTATGGCAGCAGGAAGGGTTACGCATAATCGCCACCATTGTTTGACGGGCCATTTCTACCGTTATGGCAATATTCTCTGACACGGGACTCACCTAAAGTAACAAAATATCACCAATGAGATGATGGTGGTTACCAGTGATATGCACAGTCCAACGATTTCGAGGGTTCTAGAATTAGCAATTATATCTTTGATGAGCTGCAACGAGAAAACGTACAATAAAATAATTTAAAATAATAATAACATAACAAAACTGTACGAAAAAATTAGCCAGAATAAAAATGAATCCATCTCATTTTCATCTTTTTTTTGGAAATAAAATCAATTGCATCTAATCCATTGTTCTATAATGCTCGTAGCTTTTCTTAATGGTTCTTTTCAGCAAAATCGCAAACTTAAGTTTCTCTAGTCCCCATTAACAAGGTTTGTGAGCTGGAAAAAGTCGTAGCCATATGGGCGGAGTGAAAGACACAGAAAAGTAACGTTTGTCTTTACGGACCAGCAACCCGCCCCTCACCTCTTTCTCCTCCGTCGTTTTGTTGCTCATGTATCTGATGTAGTACTCCAGCGCCTCCCTGGAGTAACAGTTCATGTAGTGCGTGTATCCCGTGCCGTTGGTGTAGACGCCTTTCTCTCTCGTCTGCCAGAGACCGTTGGGGCCGCAGACTCTGGACGCTTTGTCTGAAGAGAAGCGAAAGGGGACGAAATACGTGGAGTAAAAATGTATGCGACATAATAATGTGAAACAGAAATTCGGGGGATAGAAACAGAAGGAATAGCAATGGATGGCATATCAATATATGAAATATTTTAAAAAATGAGAGAAAAACATTTAGACTAGAAATACAGAGGGCTGAGTCATATGGGATATATATAGATGGAAAATAAACATAAGGAATACTTTACATTCTGGAAAAAAAATAATCTTAGGCACCAAAATGAAGTATTCGAAAAAGAAAATAGGTCTGAAAAATTAATCCGCATCAATCCCATAGTAAAATATGCCAAAGCAGCTAAAATAACGTTTATAGAATGTTAAATACTAATGTGTTAATTAGTATTTTAAAACTTGATCATTTGTCTTTTGGCGTCTTTTAAAAATTATATGCATTAACAAAGTACGTTAGACTCACTTTCTGGCACCAATCCTGGCAGGTTCGGACACGGCAGTTGGACCTCAGTACCCGCCTTAGCAGCCGGCCAGCATAAAACGGTGTCCCATACAGCGCGACAGAATATGCCTACAAGACAATAAAGGGATATTTGTTAAATGAACAGCTCAAGATAAGATAATATGCTTGAAAACAATGTAATGACAATTGCTAAACTAAATGCTAAAGATACGATTAAAACACGCTTGAAAGACAATGAAGTTATAGTTTTAAAATGGACATCTGAGGATACCATCTGAATATGGCTGAAAGACAATGAGGTAATAGTTGTTAAATAGACAGATAAAGATCAAAGTTCGCGTGAAACTCTAGACAAGTTTAGTTTGTGAAAGCATAAAATACAATATTTTTAACAAATCAGCTTAGATCTAAATTGAAGGTCTAGGTAAAAAATAAAATTTTGAGTTACAGGCAAACAAGAATATTTGGCCCCTTAGAAGCTGCCTATTAAAAGCAATAGATTTCCATATTAATATTTTTAGATTTATATTTTAAATGTTATTTTTAGATCAAGTTCAATTTAATTTCAAGTCTGTTTAGTTTTTTCCCATGCAATTCGAATTTCATGCCATCCCGCGGGACATGTTGCATAAAAAACATCGTTTCTTTTTTCGTATAGTAAACCCGAGAATATTTTAAAAACTCTTTCAAATGTTATGTTCATGTATTTTGCAAAGGCTAAGAAAGGTGATTGCATCAGTAACTACCTTTCCAGCGGGTATAAATAGGCCCACAGTGATCTTCGCATGCCGTTTGTTTAAGAAAAAAAATGATAGGTACAGTTTTAAAATTTAGTTGTGCAATAAATTCAACATTCTTATGGATATATGGAAGATCCCAAAACGATGGGCCATCACAATACAGGGTCAAGCTTCCTCGCTTGCCCGCAAGGTATATATAAAAATATATTAAATATAATTAAAAATAATGAAGGCAGATTAAAAGAAATGTTAAAAAAGGGGAACTAATTGTTGATGATTCTGAGACAAATTTTGTTTGTGTTTACGATAGGTTGACATTGTAACGAGATTCTTTTTTTAGTTCCCTCGTACCCAAAGTGAACAACTTTATTTGAACAAAGAGGGCAATTTGGGCCAAACAGACAGTGTCAACAGCATTCACTACAGCCGCCACAATCTGTGTGATCGCAGAGTCAACGCAGAATCAATTGTACGGAATTCCAAAACCGTTAAGTGACGGTGATTCAAGACTTTGTTTCTTTTTTCCGGTGGGCTAATTTTAAAGTAAGATTGTGGCTACGATAGCAATACCGATTTTAATGTTGCGTATGTGGTGGTGGTAAGAGATCAAGTCATTAGTAACTCTAGCTTATTTATATTCCCTCTAATATGTGACTGAATAGCTTGCCATCAAGACCCCGGTAGGTAAGGTTAAGTCCCATTTTCAGGCCATGCTGGGCCTATGGAGCAGGCGATGCAGGGTTCACAAGACCACGATAGTACTACATATTTTAAACGCGGGCCAGCGAATACATTGTTTAGTCATTCTAACTTATTTTTTGATACGCTAGGTCAGGGGTCAGGAAACTTCATGTCTGAGAGAGCCATAAACACCAGATATTTAAAAAAAAGTAATTTTAAGAGACCCATACATTAAGTTAAAAACATAAATTCAAGTAAAGGTCTGAATAAACGTTGCTTTTTTGTTGTTGTTGCTTTTTTGTTTTTTTTTAAAAATGTATACATATCTTTTTATAATCGAACATATTTCTGAGTGCAAGATGCAGCCATCAATGGAGCCACATCTGGCTCGCGAGCCATGGTTTCCTGACATCTGCCGTAGGTAATGTGGCTGCTTAGCTAGTTATTAAGATGCACTGTTCCATTCCCAACAGATACATACACATAAACGACTTCACAGTTTCTACCTCCTTAAGTCAATTACTGTGTTGTCATCCAACCAATGAAAGCGAACTCTTATTATGATAGACGTTTTTATCTTTGCCTTCTGGAAATGTTCTGACCCTGTCCTGTAACATGATTATTGTAAACAGAGTTATAATCATACATTTATGAGGATATCCGAGAATCCGGGTCAAGTAATAATTACCATTCTTGGCCATTTTCAGCATGGACACCACAAAATTCATTTTACACTTAATTTTTTCTATTTTTAGAACGACCGACATCACGATGAAATTTTAGGAAGCTATTTTAGGGGCGACACGCCTTTTATCCGTGGAAATAAACATGGATCTAGTGTCTACGAGGATTGTAATGTTATTGAGCTTAAATGGTTTTTGATTCCCCATGAGGTCTAAATGCGTCACCTTAAAGAGGTCACTTCCTGTTGAGCGGGCCATAATTACATTGGTTGATTTTGGGAGAAGTAATATAAAAGTGATAACCAGTCGCTAGCATGAGACGAGGTGTTTATACAATGATACAAGAGAGAATCAACATTTAGAAGCCGTGCTTTTTTGTGGACTTGATAAACCATTTAAAGGCGATGGTTTGGCAAGTCATGTCCGTGTTTGGTTGATCTCACATGTCAGGGATTGGTTGTCTTTGTGTCTGTTGTTGGTTATCTTTGAGTCTGTGGTCCATTTTGCCTATATGCCTGTTGTTGGTTGATCACAAACAAATCGCCCACATCTTTTTCCCCATCAAGAATGTAGGATGAAGAGGCCACGAGAAGTTCGGTAGCTTCAGGCAACCAAACACATACCGTTAATTTACGCTGTTTCGCATTTTCAAGTAGATCTCGAAAATGTGTATTGAAAGTTATTGAAATTATAATCCTATCAAATATATATGTAACGAAAAAGAAGACCCCGCGTCGTAAAACGTGCCGTTTCATTGAGTTTCTAGTTAAAGTACAAGAGCTGATCATATCTAAAAAGAACTGAATCATAAAATCCTGTAAAATAAGAGTATACATATTGATGTGCTCAGAGTAGCAACACATTTTTATGGTACGCGGCTATTTCCATCTACCCATTATAATCACACTTAACAGTAAAATGATTTCTGCATGAGAAAGAATTGACCTGTCCTTTATTTCTTTCCCCAACAACAATCTTCAATGCATCTCATTATGAAGGCTTACGGTAATTAGCTCCCTTGACACGCGTCATAGTGCTTTCGACGAATAATCTTCCACTGTTGCAAATCGCAAATATGCCATTTTCCTTGTGTGTCATCAGATGCGTAACTGGGTTTTTGGCGCCCTTGACAAATGGGTATAAGAAAATCCAAAAGGTGAGAAAATACTTAATTTGAATAAATTGAAGGATTAGCCCTCGGCAACTGCCCCGATGTCAAGTCGTTGTTGCGTCTCCGTGTGTCATCGTCATCCCATCAGACACATTATGGGCATTACACATATAACATAACACACGTCATACGATAAACCATATACGCTAAGCTAAAATTCAAAGTATCTTACATCCCACAGAAAACACCGTCATTCCCATACATGCCCCAATCATGACATCTATTAAATTTACCCCCCATCATACCATACACATATATAAAAATAACTGCATACATTAATATTATTCCTCATTTAGCACATCTTACATCACAAAGAAAAACACATGTTGTTTCAATCTCAAAATACACCTTGCGTGACACATAAACAAAAAGATCTATGATTAAAAAAATACATGAAACACAAATTCCATCTCATACAGTCCAAACCATACATTACAGCCCATACAATACAATTAATCCATCACAGCTCATACAGTACAATTAATACATTGCAGCTCATACAGTACAATTCATATATTCCAGCTCATACAGTACAATTCATACATTACACAGAAAAAAAATTAAGTCAAATTTTTTCAAGCAGAGGCTTTTAAGCTGTGGTCCCTGAAACTGTCCCTAGATCCTAAGACGGTGCGTTGGGTCCCAATTTGAGAAAAATAAGAAAATTAACTTGCATTTTAAAACTGATGTCCGTTGCACCTGACAGTGAAAAACTGTGAATTCTTCTTTAAATAATGTGTGATTGACATCTAAAGAATCACAAAGACCATCAGTTTATTAAAAAAAAATTAAAGGTCGCTTTTTCTGGTTTATGAAGATGTTAAAAAGATACCTGGTGGCAAGATGTATTTAAAAAAAAATTTTAAAATTATTTTATTTTTTATTTAAAAAAAAAAAGATTTCTTATTTCACTGTCGACGCTCCAATAAACGTATGATTTTTTTCTCGTAAGCGAAGCATCCAACCGATTTTTTGAAGAAGGTTAAAATAAAAGTTTTAAAAATTGGCCAATAATTTAAATATTAAAAAAAAAACATTAATTCTTATACAAAATGTTAACATTTATAATTTGAGCAGATGTCTCGTGTGAACTGGGGCTAGAGGATAACACCCACTGCTTTGCATTATCCTTGCATTAAATTTTGTTACTGCGGCGAAGCAGGGCGCTTGCATATATCGGCCCCATTTTTTTCCTTAATGCAGAGGAATTTCCCCATGACATCATGCACAGATATGAGCATTCCATTTGTGTCTTCCTTGCTAGTGATTCACATTCATCAGGAGTTGGGGTGGGGGAGGGGGGTGGAGTTCAAACTGACGCTTTGAACGGACATAGAATTGTAAAAAAAATTCTCACGAGCAGCTGTAACTGTATTAAATGATGTTGTCACTGACAGATGTTGTTGTCATTGCTGACGGATGTCGGTGCCGTCACCAGAGGACACCTCACACGATATTCACCTTCATAAAATTTCAGTAGAGGAAAATGTTTTTTTTATATAAAAGAAATAGCCCATCATTGTTTCTGAATTCGGAAGGCATTAATATATTTTAAGTGGAAAATGCTTTTTAAAAAAAATGGTTTACGAAGGCATATACTAGGAAGAAGTAAACCCTAGTTATTAAAAGCTAATGAGATACCACACTGGGTGACACCATGTGCTACCACACTTGGTGACACCATGAGCTACCCCACTAGGTGACACCATGAGCTACCCCACTAGGTGACACCATGAGCTACCCCACTAGGTGACACCATGAGCTACCGCACTGGGTAACACCAACACTAGTGATGCCTCAAATCATGTTCATTCAAATTTTCTTTGCTATCCCTAAACTCAAAGCCTTTATCGCACAAGTTTGACGATCGAAAATAGCCGTTTAAAAACAGCGACCAGTGTTGTGTAACTGCATTCCAAAATCTTTGAGCAGTAGCATATAATGATTGTGAAGTAATTCAAGACAGGACTGAAGTCTGAAGGCTTTTAAAGTTAATTTTTAAATGTATCTATTTTTTTTTAGTTTCAAGATTATTTAAAAAAGGATTTGTACTAGACTATATGCTGCCATTCCCAATATCCATCGTTTGCTAAAAAAAGATGCAGCCATTGCAAAAAATTCTCATTTGAGACAAAACAACAAAACTAACAGAATGTTTACCATTTCTGGTCGTTTCCTCTCCATAGCTAAAATATCTTATTTTTATATAATTGTTTAATGTGAACCTACTTCCGCTCGTATCAGTAGGGAAATCAAAATTAAATCCTTTTCTACTGTGCCGCCGGTCTAAGTCGTAACAATGTGGGGCAGTGAGGTAAAATATGTTCCCGGGCTCCGAGGCACAGGCACAGGGGCACAAAAATAAGGCTTACAGTGTTAATTATAGTAAAATTTGATGTAACGGAACATAAGGTGGCGCCACTTTCATAATTTTTAAAAATAGTTTTTCCCTGGGTGCAAAATATCCTAGTTAAACTATTTGTACCGTAGAAAGAATGGTTCTGCCTCTGTCATGAAACTCACTGCGTTCCGGGCTCAAATAGAATGTTAGCTTTATAATATATTATGAATCGTCTATTATTTTACAGGGATAACTGTATACGCTATAGTCTACTATTTAAAAAGTATTTATGATTTCATTTTTGGACTTTAAAAAATTTATCAATTTTTAGATTCGCTTCACCACATTTAAATAAAATTAATTTTGAGCCTCTCAATTTTTGTTCCCTCCGTGCATTTGCATTGAAAGACGGAGTATTAGTCCGGCCCTGATGACTAAATGAGGAATCCCATTTTCAACGATCCCTCCGAATTAATTTTCGAGAAAAAAAAACATCAAATAAAACTAACAGAAAGCATAACAAAGCTCGGTAAAAAAAATGCTAAATAGAAATGATCTCCATTGATGGGAATAATGTGGTCTTGATGTGGGTTTTGGGCAGGTATGATTATCGCAATTTTTCTTTTCTTGCCTTTTTTTTTTTTTTTTTTTGGGGGGGGGGGGGGGTTGTTTTATTTGTTGTTGCCGTGTTCGATTTCAGGTCGGGTACTTTAACAATGTTAATGATGTACGAAAGAGAAATGAAATGATTGCGTCCCGCAAATTAAAAAAAAAAACAGAAGAAGAAAATACGAACAGAGCAAAGGGCCATAATCCGCATCGGTACAATGGCCTGTCTTCCACTTCACCGAAGGAAGAGTACATCTGAGAGGGAACGTTTTCCCGAGACGGAAAAATTAAAGCAGCACACGATATAATGAGGGCCCGAGAAATCTGTGGCCACCGACAGGAGGGGGGCAAATACAATTTTAAGAACTAAGACTTATTTTCTTCTTGTAAATCCACCCACGAGGCATAGTTTTGTGTTGACATAATTTACCCTTAAAGACCCACAAATAGTATCAATAAATAAAGACAAGCGGGTTGCAAAAGCGTAAGGAGGGGAAAAATTCCAACCTGCAAAAAGGGAGAAACCAGGATTTAGGACGCTAACATGCCGAACGAACAAGTCATTGATGATGAGGTTAAGAAAAACCTATACCTGGGAAAGACCACGGATCGGTTGGAATGTAAGAAGGTGATTGTGTATTTCAAGGCCGTACATGGGCCGTAGCACCAAGATGATGCTCCGGTGAGCTTATCATTTAGTCTTGGAAAATATTTCATAAAATTAATTTTAAAAACTAATTTTAAAAGTTCTTATAAAATCTAAATGGAATTATAATAATTTAACTTCTTTAGTCACAGTTCTACCCATTTTCGGCACATACATTATAAAAATGCATTTAAAATGTTTTAGCTGTGGAAAAACTAATAATAATAATAATACTAATAAAATTTTAATTACTTTTTAAAATTATTTTTAAACATGTTTTAGCGATCGAAAAACTAGTCAATAATAAAAGTAATTAAAAAAACAAACAAAAAACAAACAAACAAAAAAAACAAAAAAAAACAAAACAAACAAACAAATAAAAAAAACAATAAAAAACCAAACAAAAAAAAACAACAAACAACAAAAAACAACGAACAAATAAAATGTTATTCTATTCAATTGTTTCACAGCTGTTTTAGAATCCTACAAATTGACAATGACCTCAGAACCAACAACTTTGCTTTTCTTTTCAAAGTTCTTAGAGCACGGAAATGGCCGAGGAGTATCCTCAACACTCTTCGCTCACAGTCGTCTGTAGGTGAGGCGTGAACATCAAAGCAGAATGAATGTATTGTCAATTTTATTCCTGACCGCATTCGTAAATGTGCCAGTTTCAAACCGTCTTCCATTTGACTTAAGAAGGAGGCTTTAGAAATGAATTTTTCAAAACAGTAGTGAAATTAGAGTCTACAGTGCGAAGTCATTTTTTAAATATATAAATATACTAGCAATTTACCGGCGCTTTGCTGCGGTAAATTAGGATTTCAGTTATTTAAAAACAGTGTCTTTTTTATATAGCTCATTATGAGAAAAAAACTATATTTATGCAGTCGTCCCCCAAGTGAGAAAGGATTTAATATTTTTGCCTCTTACCATAGCGGGAGTTTTTAGTTTTATATAGCCCATTTTAGGAAAAAAATGTTTAGGGTCCCAGACCACACATGAGTGGAAATTTAAAAAAAAAATATTATAATTATTTTCCTTATTACCATCGCGGGGTGTTACTAAACAACTACAGAAGGATTTATACTTTTATCTACACAGAAAATGGGAAAAGCAGGGATTTTCAGTTTTTAATAGCTTATTAAATGGAAAAACTACATTGGGGCATCCGGCATGCAGTAAGTTGTAATTTAAATATATATTCACCTGTTTCCATCGACGAAGTGTACTCAACAACTTCCTAAAATTTAAAGTTCTACATACTCGGCAAAAAGGACAATTATTAGTGATTTTCAATTTTTACTGATAAAGAGAAATAGTTTTTGGGACCTCGGACCCACCTAATTTGGAATTTTAATTTTCCTTTTCATTGTGAGAGGGTACTCAACAACTTCCTATATTTTAATGCTCCTGCCTACATGGGAAGTTGGAGAATTAGTGAGGATTGAGAGAGTGAGTGCATTAAAAACTATATTTGGGCCCCATGCCCCCAGTAAGGGATATTTTAAATATGTGTTCACCTGCTACCATCGTGGAAGTGTATTTAACAACCCCCAAACGTTGCACGCCTTTACCTATTCGGGAAATAAGAGAATTATAGATTTTGAATTTTTATATAGCTCATATAAGAGAAAAAAAACGGTTTTGGGGCCCGGCCCCCATGAATGTGTATTTCAAAATTCTTTTACACCAACTTTCGTCGTGAGAGGGTACTCAACAACTTCCCAAAATTTAATGCTCTTACCTACACGGAAAATTGGAGAATTAGTGATGCGTCGGTTTTTAATATTGAACTTGAACTTGAACTATCCCTTAACCCGACGCTGGGTCGTTGGGGCACCATTTTGAGCTGCGCACTAACTCATGCCAAGTGTCACGGTTCTGAGCTGCCTTCTGGGAATCGCTAAATGAAAGGCCGGTCCACTCTTTGATGTTGTCCTCCCAACTCTTCCTTGGTCTGCCTCTTTTCCTTCTTCCCTGGACTGTGCCTTGCAATATTAGAAAAACTATATTTGGGCCCCCGGCCCCCATGAGAGAGATTTTTAACATTCTATTTTTCCAATTTTCGTCGGGAGCGTGTACTCAAAACATTGCTAAAGTTTCATGCTCCTACCTACACGGGAAATAGGAAAATTGGTGATTTTCAATTTTTATAGAGCCAAAATAAGGAAAAAAATGTTTTAGACCCCCCGGCCCCACATGAGCGAGGTTTTTAACTTTATTTTTCGCCAATTTTTGTCGTGAGAGGGTACCCAAAAACTTCACAAAATTTCATGCTCCTACTTACACGGAAAATAGGAGAATTAGTTATGAATCGGTTTATAATAGAAGAAAAACTATTTTTTGGCCCCC
>MUZC01000076.1:446143-483918 GCA_002072015.1 Radix auricularia | reverse complement strand
CCCCCCCCATGAGAGGGAGTTTAATACAATTTTTTTCCAATTTTCGTCGGGAGAGTGAACTAAAAAATTTACCAAAGTTTCATGCTCCTACTTACACGGGAAATAGGAGAATTAGTGATTTTTAATTTTTATATAGCTTATATCAGGAAAAAAAGCTTTTTTGGGGCCCCGGCCCCCATGAGTGGGAGATTTAACTTTTTTTCATCGAATTAACTTTGAGAGCACGTACTTAAAAAACTTCCAAAGTTTCATGCTTGTACCTACATGGGAAATAGGAAAATTGTTGATTTTCAATTTTTATAAAGCCTATATAGGGAAAAATGTTTTTGGGCCCCCGGCCCCATATGAGCGAG
Source organism: Radix auricularia (assembly GCA_002072015.1). Classification (NCBI taxonomy): domain Eukaryota; kingdom Metazoa; phylum Mollusca; class Gastropoda; family Lymnaeidae; genus Radix; species Radix auricularia. The sequence goes on along the minus strand of MUZC01000076.1, from coordinate 483,565 downwards.
ACTTTTAAAATTCTTTATCGCCAATTTTCGTCGTTAGAGGGTACCCAACAACATTCCAAAGTTTCATGCTTCTACCTACACGAGAAGTTGGAGAATTGGTGATCAATCAGTGAGTGAGTGAGTCAGTCAGTCAGGGCTTTCCCTTTTATTTGCTCCTGGCTTTAACCCAGTAAGCACCCTTTAATCCGCCATAGTTAGGACGCAATAATCTTCTTTTAATAATGGGCGTCTTTAACAGATGAGAAAACAGAAAATGATAAGACATTCACCCATAGATTTTCGTGTTCAACTTAAGCCTATTGTGTTGGGGGATAAGTTCTCATTTGCCAGTTATCTGCAATCAGGTTTTGGATGGGGTTATCTTGGGGACGCTATCGTTTATACCATCATACTTGACAAGTCTCAGATCAACATGTACGCCAACATTTTATGTCTCAGATCAACATGTACGCCAACGTTAAACATATCTTCATTACTTTAAATTAATTCGAAAAGAATAAGCACTATTCTTTGTAAACTCAAAACCATGTTTTCGCAGAATATTATTTGTAGATATCGCCTCTATCTCTCTCTCTCTCTCTCCCTCTCTCTCTCTCTCACGCACACACGCACGCACACGCACGCACGCACGCACGCACGCACACACACACACACACACACACACACGCACATACATATTCTCTAATTTCTTCTTTATACGCCTACAGATCCCTTCTCTCTTTTATTCACTCACTCAAATCAGTTGGCTTTTGACATTGATTAATGATGCTGCACGCATTCATGATAAAAATAATATTTCATATGCGTTCGAAATGGAGTTGTCCGTCTTTTACTCCATTATTTATCTTAAAAAGTTTTACAGAAAATGCTGGGTGTAAATAATTTATGGCAATTGCAACCAGATAAAGTGAAAAAATTGCCGAGGTCGCTCGTTTAAGCAGAGATACATAAATATGTATTAACTTATGCAACCCAATTGTATTATAGCTGATAATTTTTTGAGACATCACCAAAGGCGAACACATAAAAAATATTGAGATTTAAAATATCTTCATAGTTTAATTTTACATTTTAATATTACATTTCAGCGTATTATTTTTATATTACCCATTTTTAAATTTAAATTTCTAAAGATATTAAACTGGTGCTATCAATAGACGTCATCTATTGGTTCACATCAAATTCACGAGTTATTTTTAGCCGCTTCTGTCGTCATAAAAGGAATGTTTCTAATGGAAGATTGTTTACTTTTAAGAATTAAAGAGATTATTTCAAATGATATTTAATGTTCACATTTGAAAAAGTGTGAGCCGAACAAGGGAACATGCAAAATATTAACATCGATTTCTTAGTAATGGTAATGCGTCATTCTTTGCCCTGCTACTAACTGAAGATCACATTTAATAAATATTCAATTTTTTTTTGGTCCCCTTCGGCTTCCACAAATAATTTTATCCCGAGTGAAAGTGAAAACTGTTAGATATATTATAACAGCAATTTAACATAAAACACACAAAAATAAACAATTAATTCCCAAATTTAGAGTTCATTTGTTTTCGGATGCCAGTATAAGGATTGCATTCCTCTAGGGGAACACGTCCTACTTTCAAAGAAGAAAATCGAGAGAATTATCTGACAAATCGTGAAATAAAGAAGGCGCAAATCTTCTTTCTGCGATTATGTTTTTGTTTACGTACACAACGCTTTTTAACAAATGAATAAAATCAAAACGGACATTTGAGATGTTCGAGGGAATATTTTTAATGTATCCAAGAATAGAAGTGTTAAGGCAAAATTTTAAAACCACCAACGTCAGGACTATTTCATGACCTCAACGTAATGATTATCTTTTACTGTATGTATTCTTGATTTAAAAATATTTTTCGTTCATCACCCTCTGTAGTAAAAAAAAAATGTATTTACAAAAGACATCGTGTATTAATTTAAAACCAAGAAATTTTTAAATCTCGTTTTCCTCAAGCAAAAATTTTCTTTTTCAATGGACACAGCTCTTGTGGTAAAAGATAGCCAAGGGAAACAATTTTAATTTTTTCCTTCAAACCGTTCATTAGATCTCCTTGGTTCTGGAATAGTTTCCAGGTCGTGATCCAGGTTTTTAATTAGTTTATCATTATGTTATCTGAATAGGTTTTTAAAAATATCTTTTTAACATGATCTACATGTTGTCAGATAGTTTTCGGAAAAAAAACATTGTTTTTTTTGTAAATCAATTTCTAAAACAGCTACATAGGTACTATTTTACGAAATTTTTTTCTCTTTTCTATCCACATATATGCTTTACAAAATAAACAACTGCTGCGCATATTTGTATATAATCAATTTATATGTCCAAAGCACATATAAAGGGATATTATACAAATATGCCCAAGCATAGATATGTTATACTTGGCAAAAAATTCGGTAGCTTTAAACTGATGTGCGGTATCTGCCAGGTAGATCCTTAAAGGAAACTTTGAACTGAATTCGGGATGCACATCGGTTCTCAAATGATTTTTCGTTCGGGATGGACACATTTAAAAAAAAAAAATTTTCAGTTTGGGATCCTAGTGAGAATAAAGAGTTCTCAGCTAATTGTCTTCTCCCGCTGGATGCTATGTAAAGGTATAATAAAATATAAAATTATTTGCTATCGTCAAATTACATATCCATTGGATCTTATTATCAGCAAAATGAGTAGACAACGAACCACACTTTGATCAGAATCTATTGAATCAATGACGTGATGATTTATAAATCACAATTTTTTCATAGATGTCACGTGATTGAATATTAAGAGAGCGGAAGGGTGGGGATTCACCAATTATGTAAACAAAATTATATTTATAGATCTCTGGTCTCGAGACATTCGCGCTGCGGTTATCTACTTGCCCACCACCCTTTACCAACCTATCTTGACAACCATAAACTGTGATTGGCTGTAACTGTTTTCTCTGACAGTTAACGTGGCTGACATTAATGTAACTCCTATTAGACTGTGACTTTTCTGGTTAGGCCTCCTCCACTTATGTGTAGGCGTATACCTACAAGTAGCATCAAGAACACTGAAGACTTTTGAAATTAATTAACTTTAATCCAACACAAAAGTATGTACACTTTATACATTGATATAATGCGTCTCGCTTTTCGCCATTCTTCTGTCCACCATTTTGTACACTCAACTGCCCAGCCTCTATCTCACTTGTCACGTGATCTCTCTCTCAATGACTAATATGCAAATTATCCAAATTATCACGTGACATTGGCCGATCCTAGCGAGGGTCAGCCATGTTCACAAAAAAGGGGGACAAAAACGGCCACAAACACAAATTCTTTTAAAAATTAAAATATTTTTGCTAGGGCTTGAAATCAGGACCTTCCGCGCGCAAGGCTTACGTGATAACCACTACACTACAAATCACATGTTATTCTGTGATGGAAAAAATGCACGTCGGTGCAAGAACCACTGTTGCCCCTCTCTCCATCACTTCCGCTTGCCAAACCATAAACTTATTGGTCGACCTCAGTGAGGGTCATTCGTCATGCTTATTTGCACATGAACTCGCTTTGGTGAATTATATACGTAGATAGATTACTTATGTAGTATGTACTTAATGTTTATTGTACTGATTAAGGCATTAGCCGAAACGTTTTCTGTCGTGTTAATTTAATAAGAAAGCCCAAATTTATTGTTTTCTTACACAATTTGTTTGTGTATTTTGTATTTGAATATCCATTAAAACAGACTTCTTTTAGAGAGAGAGAGAGAGAGAGTTAGAGAGATAGAGAGTTAGAGAGATAGAGAGTTAGAGAGATAGAGAGTTAGAGAGATAGGGAGTTAGAGAGATAGAGAGTTAGAGAGATAGAGAGTTAGAGAGATAGAGAGTTAGAGAGATAGAGAGTTAGAGAGATAGAGAGTTAGAGAGATAGAGAGAGAGAGAGAGTGTTAGAGAGATAGAGAGTTAGAGAGAGAGAGTTAGAGACATAGAGAGTTAGAGAGATAGAGAGTTAGAGAGATAGAGAGTTAGAGAGATAGAGAGTTAGAGAGATAGAGAGTTAGAGAGAGAGAGTTAGAGAGATAGAGAGATAGAGAGTTAGAGAGAGAGAGAGAGTTAGAGAGATAGAGAGTTAGAGAGAAAGAGAGTTAGAGAGATAGAGAGTTAGAGAGAGAGAGTTAGAGAGAGAGAGTTAGAGAGATTGAGAGTTAGAGAGATAGAGAGTTGGAGAGATAGAGAGTTAGAAAGAGAGAGAGAGATAGAGAGTATCCAAGGGAATGAAGAATGTCTCTTGGCGGGAGATAAGTGAGTACATTAAAAATTATTTTGTTTCTCTAACTATTATTTATAACATTAACTTTTATGTATTTATACTATATAGTTATAAATATAAACTTATACATTTTAATATTAAAATTTAATTCAAAATTTTCTTTGCTCTATCCCGAACACGCAAACATATTTAAATGCACTTTCATACCGTTACTAATTTTAAGAAAATAAAACCATGCGAAAGCGACAGACAATCATCCTCTGCTAATCATTTGCCCAGCTTCAATCAAATCGCCTTCCGTGACATGTATCAAACCAGCTAATCAATAAATATCTAGTTACCGGTATCCTTTTATTAGCTAAATTTTTCTCGGACGCCTGCCAAATATTGAATTAACTGTTAATCATAAAATATCATTTCATTCAGTGTAAACACGAATGACCAGACCTGCCTTTTAATAACGACCTGCATCAGAATGAACTGTCCATCACAAAATATCATTTCAAAAAGTGTAAACATGAATGCTGAGACCTGTCTTACGGCGACCGGATCAGCAAGATTTCGTAAAGTCAAGACTTGTCCAGAAAGCTATTTGCTTCAATTTGTCATCTTTTCAGCACAGTGGGTGGTGATGGCCGGGTTTGTGTGTGTGTGTGTGTGTGTGTGAGTGTGTGTGTGTGTGTGTGTGTGTGTGTGTTCGTGTGTAGGGGGGGAGGCGCTGATGTATTGACTCCAGGCCGCGGCTACAGTTTGATTACTGATGACTCCATAACGCGAGGAGGTCACCCAGTGTTGTTGGAGACTTGTCTTAACCCAGGGGCTAACTACAATTTATTGCGTACGCGGCTTTAGTTTTGTATCAGCCTTCTTCGTTCTGTATCCTCTCCTTTCTTTATTTGATTTTTTTAAAAGGAAATCCAAGAGTGTATTTTTAAATCTATTTTGATGCTGAATGTAGACTTATACCAACCCACGGGATCCTCCTTCAGAATTAAAATGAATTATCTAAAGAATCTTTATTTGTAGGTAATATTAAGATTCTATTACAGAGATTTTATGGCATAATCTTTTTTTTCGAACACAGTAAATCTAATTCACTCCAGCTCCAACTTTCACAACGTTTTACTCATCCCCATCCAACCACCCACCTACCTATCAACCCACCCACCTATCCACCCACCAATATATCCACCCAAACACCTATCCAACCACCAACCTATCCACCCACCTATTCAACCATCCACCCACAAACCCATGATTAACATGTTTAACATCTTTATTTTAAAAAAAACCCTCGTGTTACCCAACACTAAAAAATACCAATCTTCTTAAGATTCCTGGAACCTTAACTCCATAGTCTTGGCCATTCTTTATTTTTTCTTTCTTATGGCTTCCTTCCGTTCTGACATTCCGACACCTTCACCTCGGGCGGTCCAATAAAACGCGAGTGCCGAAAAGACGAGAAATTCTTGCACGAACTTCCATTAGACGTGCATGGGGAAAAAGGACTTTCAGGCACCCAGGACTTCCGGGATGAGCTAAACAAATTTATTTGAAGACCTCTCCCCCCACCCCCCAAATGGCTTGAGTGGGGCTACTGTACCGTTCATGATGTGTTTCCACTGTATAACCCTGCGTTACACAAGCGTAATCGGAATGACAGGCTTAATCCACGGATTTTCACTTTTTGATCCGATGCTCCTCCTTCTTTCGCACACTTAGTTCCATTAAAAACGTATATTACCCGCGTTGTTACGCATACTCATTTCCTCGTTTTGTTCTTTTAAATCCGAAAACTTCAAGCGAAGAAACGAACTCTACTGAGGTCTTTGCTCAACTATTTCTATTTCATATAGTCTATCCCATATTTTAAAATTTATGTTATTTCTAAGATTCTAAGATTTAAAAAAAAAATGGTTTTATATGGGTTTAAAAGAGATATATTCGCATAAATAACTTTAAAAAATGATTTTCTTGCGATTCTTTGGTTTACTTGTCCATAAAAAAAAAGAAAATTTTAATATAAAAAATATCTCCTCATTTTAAATTCCAATACACTTTTCCTGACCGGCCGAGTTGGAGATTGAGGTCAACGCCCCAACGTCACCGTGTTGTCTCTAGTTCCCTTCACTCGGACCCGAAATTAAACAAATTAAGGATCTGGTGTGTGTGTGGTAGTATCCCAAAGTGGGCGGCGATTGAGATATGTGTTCATGTTGGTGGGCAGGGGCTTGGGGGCATGTCTTTTTGAATACTGAGGGAAGATATTGATTTATGTGTATTTTGGGGGGGGGGGGGTGAATGAAGAGAAAGCTTTGTACAGCAGTTGTGTTAGGGGTTGTGTGTAAGAGATTAATTGTGGAATATCTGTGAATAGGGTTCTTCATTTCTAAAACCGGATATCGTCATAGCTCATTTCGTAATGTTCTTTTTTTAGATTAAATTTTAGCGGAACAAAGTTTTGAGGCATAAATACAGTCAAATCACTATGTTCTCAAAATTGTTAGCTTAGTAAAATTACGAAATTGTTTTTTATTTTGCAAGTCCAATAAGCTGTCTCAAATTAACGAAGAATTAAAAATTAGCTGATAAGATCAATCATTCTCAATATTCCTACATTCACGTATTGACTCGTATCTTTTTTCTTTTTTTTTATGAATTTGTCCTTACAAAAGATAAATTAAGATACAATATTTCTATTAATAGATTTCCGCCATATTATGAACATCCCTATATGGAAAATATATCAGTGAAGGCAGAAGCTGTGTATTATTGTACTAACGTCATGTTACGGACGTTAATTTTGTTTGTCCTTGTCCGATAGCAATGGATAAATGGCAGGGAGCCAGAGGAAAATTACTACTTTTTTTTATAAACTTAACCCCACCTCCCGCCCTCCCCNCCCCGACACCAAATGCTTTGGCAAGCTGACTTGTGCTGTTTTCGTCGTCTTCTATCCCCCTGGATGTGTTTGTTTTAAGATGACGCCATAAGCTATGCAGCCATTCAGCTCCCCGTTTCAAACAAGTCGTGCGTGCAATCAGTGAGCCATTCAACACTCAGCCCCAACTCCCTACCCTCGCCAACATATCAGCAGTCAACTTAAAGCCGCGCTCGGCTGCGAATGCAAATATAAACCACCGGGTGCGTCTCGTGCATCAGATTAGGGTGCAGCATTAATTACCCCCGTCCGTGCAGAGGAACTACCGGTAGTCTAGACGGCAGAGATGTAAATATTGCTCGGCGTGGATTGCAGTGGCGGAGACCTCATTAACAAAATGACCTATTGAGCTAGGGGCGCTAAGGTCACTATGTTTCACAAATTCTGCACTAAATTTTTACCCAGTGACATAGGAAATTGCGGTTATTCATGGGCATCACTTGTTCCCATTAAATGTAAGGAGGCATTTTTCTGCTAAATACAGATTAACGGCGATTAAAAAAACTATGCACCCCCTCCGCATCTTTTAAAATTAACTCCAGCTTCGCCTCTAATTCTACTAAAACACATCTTCCAATTTTCCAGTTTATTACCAATACACAATGAAAGACCACAACCACCTCATCCAACCCAAATTATTTTGGTCTCTTCACTTCAGAGTACAGAGGTACATCGAGTTTAATCCGTTCGGCTTTCGTATCCTGGATATTTCGTAACTCGAACTAAGTTTTACATGTACTATACCAATGACACTAAACTTGAAAATATCACGTAAAACTAAAGCAAAACAAAGTAGGATTCTTCAATCCTTAAAAGTACACATTAAAAATCAAATATATAATAGTAAAACAATGAAAACTGAATAAAATAGATATAAAATAATATGAATACAATTGTACCTGTCGAGTGAGGCGATGTGACAGAGTGTCCGAGAAGAGGGTAAAGAAGGAGAACTGATAGCAGAAAACATAGCGGCATTACGTTACGAAACACTTCACTTCCACCAACATCTTCTTTCCTCGTATTTAAAAAGAAAAATATTTTTTTTTTTTTTACTTACTAATGGTCTCTTAACAAATATTGATCACAGGAAGCTTGTTTTTGACTACATTTTACAACGTTTCTGAAATGAATCAGTCAAATGTCATTGAACTGCGCTTGAACTGTGTGTGGCGCGTTAAAAGCAGTCAAAGTTTTTTTGGATCTTGGAACAAAACATTATTTGAGTGGCCATTCGTTTCTTGGATTTTTCGTATCTTGAAGCATTTGGATCTGTAATGTTAAGTTTTTAACAACTAGTAGCCATATCTGCCGTGGAGCTCTCGGTGACTTCGTGAGGATGTAAAGCTGACTTATACCATTTTATCTAAAAATAAATTTCATAGCCCTGGAACTGTCTTCGTCCCAACTCATAGCGCAACATAAAGTAAGCTAAAATAACACGTTTATTGTCCCTACAATGCTTATAACTATTGAAGACTGTATAGTTTGCGCCACCATGGATAGGATATTGAGCTCGGGCAGTAGCAATTTGAAATATTAGCGTTTGAATGATGGGACGAGGCTATCTGTTTTGAAGGCATAACAAAGATTCATTTGCTTGTAATTTTAATTTTAAAAATGTAGCTTTTTGTGTTTTTTTGTGTGACTTTTGTTAATGTTGTTTTTATTTTGCATGTTTGTTTTTCGGAGGGGCAGTCTTGAACCCCACCTCTATTACCCCACTCCAGTTAAACCACTTGATTTAGGTAAAATAAGCATTGCCATAATTTCTAGTATTGTGCTATTTGACTATTAACAAAATTACCACCTACAGGGCGCTACAGAATTCAATTACGGGGACAGAGGGTATAAATAATTAACACCAATGAACTTGTGTTTGTACTTAAGAAGAAAAAAAAGAAGGCCCAAGTCTTAAAAGTGCGTGCCGTGACGGTGGGTTCCGATTCATAGCGTCGTTAGGTGGTGGTGGGGGGGGGCAGGGACATTAAAAGTGCGGTGTCGTGTCAAATAGTTCCTTGGATTAAAATATCACTGATAGCTGAGTCTAAGAAAAGTACGTCGTTAAGTTAATTGTGCGAAAAACCTGTTGACTTTTGTCAACATACCCGAGGCTGTTTGCTGTTGTCAACAGAATCCTTCATGATTTGACTCGTTAAAAAAACAAATACATCAAAGAATCAGTACACAAATAGTTCATTCTTTAATAACTACCATGCGCTTCGTGATAGAAATTATCGAAATATTGTAGGAAGGTAAGCCTGAATAAATAAGATGGGAAGATGACGTGACAAGGAGCCCAATTATTTGTGGTTGAGATGCGTAACACGAAAAGGTTCCTCGAATTACGAGATTTTGAGTAACATAAGCGGGTCTCATTCTATGTGATGGGTACACTAAATGCGAGAGGGGATTTAACAGGACAGGGGCCTTAAAAAAAGTTAAGAACACGGTGATAACTGTTAAACTACATCTTATAGTCTTAAATACAATCATGAGGTTGAAGTTCATGTGAATGTGGTTGAATTATAGAGTGAGAATGGTGGTGCGGCGTGTGAAAGAAATCCGGGTTATACACTTTGCATCGTGTATGATGGTGTATCAATTATAGTCAATAGACGCTCGCTCGGTTTTTTGTGTGCAGATACGTCGTCGGCTGAAGTTCAATGTTCTGTAAAAGACTGGGCTAGATCGACAATCGCTATTACTATTAGGCATTATTATATCAAGGAGGTAACAAGGGCAGTGTAGAGCCACGCATGGCGTCACATTGTCTGATAGCGTTATAAAGTACCCTTGCGTTCTAACGCTAGACTTCGTATGCAAAGATGCTTTAGCGTGTGGAGTATGAGGTTCAATGGCGGTGGAGTAGGATGTTCAGTGGCGTGTGGAGTAGGAGGTTCTGTGGCGTGTGGAGTATGGATGTGCACTGGCATGGGGAGGTTTGTTGAGGTTGCGGTGAAATGTTGAGTTGCGGTGGCGTGTGGAGCCTTATAACCCTCAACATCAACGATGTTGTTGGAAGCTGCCCACCTCTCTGAAGCCGCCTCAATCTAAATTTAACGCGGGTAAAGGGCGCCAGCACTACAGGCGAACAAACCCAGCGACCGTCATGGCCAAGCATACGCAGACGTAATGTGAGACTACCCGTGCCAGGTTTCGGGTGCTCCCCTTGTCCATTCAGAGGGCTCAACTTGCACATTTCAAGTTTTCAATTTGCCGTTCTGTTAAAGATATCGAGAGAAGGGAAGTAAGTGTCAAGAAGAGAGAGAGAGAGAGAGAGAGAGAGGGAGAAAAAAAAGAAGAAGAAATGACACAGGGATGAACTGAGATCCATTTTCACAGCCAACAATCTATTTTCAGTGTTCATTATGTCGTCTGCTGACAGAGACCTTGAACTTCCCTATGCCCTAATTACGCCCTCTGTTTTGTTGTTGTCTGTTTTTGGAGCAGAGGCGCAGACATTGAGTTGTCAATCAAAGCACTTCTACAACTTCACACAGTTTCGCTTTCACTCACCCCTCCTTATCACCCCCCAACTCCCCACAGAGCACTGAAAAAAAAATCTCAACAATTGAAATCTTGGTTAAAAATACTCCATGAAAACTGTGATAAAATCAACTAAAAGTATTTTTCTGAATGTGTTACGTACCACTAGGAAATTTAATAGATGTCATTTGACCCGTTTTAAGATTTTGTTCCGCAAAGTGTAACACGTTTTGATAGTTTAAATATTTCACGAATATTCCATAGAGGGTGGGTCCCATTTATCACAAAAACCAGACCTCAGTATTAAAAAAAAGGGGTCAAGTAGTTTGAGTCTATAACGAGGAGTTAATTGGGTTGTGCATTGCGGGTCTTTACCCACGTGATCAATGACATATTCTGATGTGAGTTATCTACACTTTGAGTTAATAACAACTATTAACAATCTCCTTAAAAGCTTAGCTTTAAGGAAATTTTAAATATTTTTTGCCACGCGCGCCTCTTTGCCTCTAAGACCCCCCCCAACTTTACCCCCCCCCCCGTCCCCAAGATCCCACTCCGACAGACACGTTTACGTTAATGGTCTCCTATCGGTTCCCACACATCGAACCCTTCAGCGGTTTTATCCACTTACGGGGGTAGCAGGAAGAAAATGAAGTTGACCCAGAAAGTGATACTTTTGTTCTACCTCCGATCAATAGACAGAAGCGTTCTAGGGACGAGTCCCCTTTCAGTTGCGTGCTTACCTGTTTGAGAAAAAGTCTCAGATTCCAGGGTGCCACGATGTGACAGTTCATGGGCGGCAATGAGGGCAACACTATCATTTTAATGGAGTATTGTACTTGAAAGCTACCACGGCGTGGCTCTTAATTCCCAAATCTCAACATCATGTTTTCTCTCATTTTAATTTTAAGACTTAACCCTTAATTATTTCTCATGTATTTTTCTTATTTATAAAACATTTTGTTTTGGAAGAAATGGAACAGATTCACTTTTGTGACGTGTTTATAAAAAAATAAAAATTATTTTTGGTTACTTTTGGAAAAGTCTTGATGAAATCAAATGCATTGGGTCGTAAGGACTGTGAGTTTTTGCGCACAACGCTTCACATTGAAGCAGGTGAAAGAAAAATATCTAATCAGGTTATGGGCTATAACACACACGCACACTAATATCCAGGACAGTGATTGTGAATAAGAATCTCCGTTCCTAAAAGCGTGGGTCAATACCGTGGGTGTAATGTAGTGGAAGAATCCATTTTGACTGGGATTCGGGTTGGAAGTAATTGGATATGAGATTTATACGGAGTTGGGGGGAAGGGTGGAGGATGGTTGGGACACTTCAGAACTAAACATAATTTGTTAAAAAAAATAATTCTAAAATAACTATCATCTTATTACGATGTAATATTAGCTTAGCGGTCAACACGATTTTGAAGTAATAATACAAATAGTTTTCTACCTACAAAGTCTGTTATTTAAAATACATGAGACCTCACGGGTTCATTTGAAACGATAAAGTCTTATAGGCAGCGTAATAAAAAAAATCATGTTAAGCCTGGTCCCTTTTGGAACTCAGGACATGTTAGCGCATTTTCGTATTATGTATCAGTACTTATGATAGATATCAGCATTATGTAGTTATCAGTAATTGTGTTTAGATTTTAGACATATTTTTTATGAATTTTCTTGTGTAATGAATATACCACAAATGATGACGTAAAACTCTCTAAACTTTTACACATATTCTAATGACGTCAACAAAAAAAAAAACTAATACTTTTGATAATACTAAGACTTCCGGCAATGGCGGCCGTTGCCTGCGCCAGTGTTATCTCTCGATTCGCAATGTTTTTTGGTAGTTTTAACGGGGTTTTTTAACGGATCGAGTAACTGAGTGTTGATGCACAAATGGCAGGTCAGGACATACAAAAAACATATATACATCATGGGTCTAGGACTTATGGATGCTGAGATCTAGGGTGATGACAGACGGACGGACGGACGGACGGACGGACAAAACGGGTGCAATAGCGCATTCGACTTCTCGAAAATGCGCTAAAAACAACAACATACGCATTGGATTCGAGTTAACTTAGTGACTTACGCCATGTAAAGCATATACATGTGAAAGAACTTTTCTAAAACGACAATTTCTAATATTTCATTAATTTATTATGGAACAAACGGAGGGGGGCGTATGAGGGGAAAAAGTGACTAGGATGACCACCCTATTGTGCAGCCGTTTTTTTTCTTATTCATGAGGAAACACTCAATTAAATATTTTCTCCGATCGCAGTTTCTCAAGGATCCATCATTGATGAATCGCTTTGAGGTTGAAGAGCACCTTAAATTCGAAAGATTTGACTAATAGAGACAAATAGACAATTTGATAAATGGCTGTCATATCGATTCATTTAAGCCCTGAATCCAGGTGGGTTGTGGTCGGTGAACGCTTTTTTACAATCGTGTCGCCTTAATACACTCCATCACGAATTGCAGTCCTGGTAGCAATTAGCTCAAAGCTTAGCACACACGTTTTAGCTATTTATGTAACAGTCATTAGTTAATGATTTTTTTTATGAGCCCCGTCCCCTAACCCCAAAAATAAATTAATTAGTAGATAAAAAATAAAATAAAAACACAAATCAGCCGAAATGCATCTGCACAAAGTGTGTAGTGTTGCTGAAATTCAACGTTTGTGTTCCGAGAAGGATGGCCCCACAGACTATTCTTACTCCCTGGTAGTAAACAAAATGAGGGGTAGGACTGCAATCAGGCTTATAAAATTTAATTTTTTATTCCCTGGTAGGACGTTTTGTTTATCATCATTATCAAAGTTTATGTTAGTAGCTATTTACTACTTACATCTTCTTGTATGTCTCATAACTATAGATTCAAAGTGTATGCTTCGTAATTTGTTAGCAGCATGGAAGTAATTTTCTTAAATCTTGTTGGAACATATGAGTAGGTTACTACTTTGGTAAAATATGAATATGTTGAGTTTGAGGAAAAAAGTAATAATACCTCATTGAAAAATAACATATTCTTCCGTTACGATTAATAAATAATATTTAACGATAGTTAAAACAAAGTATTAGGCCAGAATGACTTTACACATTACTGCTTGAGAAAGTTCGTAAAAAATATATATTAATTGAAAAATTTATTTATACACAAAGAAAGCAGAGTTATGCTTAAAAATGGATTGTAACCGTTCTAGAAAAAAAATTCTTGCTTTTTAAGAGTCGCTTCTTATTTTCTTCCAGGAAGAAAACAGGTTCAAGTTACACAGACATGATACAAATTTACTTCACATGATATCTCTTGAAGAACAAAACAAAGCATGAATGACATAGCCGTGTGAGGCCCCGCACCTTTTTACGTCTCTTTGACCGCATCATGGAGATGAATAGAGGTTTATGCTTTCAATGGCTACTTGAGGTAAAATAATATTTGTAACAAAATAAAGGTTGGCTTGTTTGTAAAATAATAACATAAAATAATTAAAATTAACACATTTGAGCTCTTTAAAAAATCTTTAACGTAGAAAAATATAAATATGTAATTTCTCGATTGGTCCATCAGTTCGTCGGTTGGCCAAACTAAACCTGAGGATCCTGTAAACAAAACTTTAATATTAGTGATTCCTCAACTTAGATCTATAAAAACAATATTTGCAGATTTCTTCTACGATATTTTCTTTTGATATATTCGAGATTACATTTTGATTTAATAAATCTGTTGTCTTAAGGTTTTTCTAAAAAAAAAAATTCAGGGAAGAGAAATAAGTGTGATTAGCCATGAAATGGGGGGGGGGGGGAGGTCTCAATTCGGATTCTTAAAGTATGTTAAGGAGCATGTTTTTCAGTTAACTTTTGTTGCTTGGAGAAGTATATATGTATATAGGACATTAATTTTTTCTTATTTAAACTATCAATGGCTCACTCAGGGTTTTCATATAAAAGAGGAAATCATCTCGAAACTCAATTTATTAAAAGCGATAAATTCGCCGGAAATGATCTCTGGCGGAAGAATCTGACACCAGACGTGAGAGCCGGTTAGCGAACTCTAATGGTCCTGCTCAGGAATAATGGGGCTAAAAAGAGTCGTAGAGTTCACGTGACCTAATTGACGGCGACCATCGTTTTCACACTAGTGGTTTGCTGTTGACGTGTGAATGACTGGAGCTACTCAGTGATGGATTGAGAACCGTAAAGGCCCCTCAGGGAGTCATGATCTTGCCTTCCCCTCCCTGACGTGTACATAGGTGGGCTGAAATGCTGCGACCACCTCACCACCCAGATGGTGTCCTTTTAATTTCCCTTTCAGGTGCTAATTACCTTTCACTGATCAAATTAGATGGCTTAGAACTTTTCCCCTCTTCTTTGGTGTCTTCTGAACTCAACGTCTCTATTCGACGTTAAGCATCGGGGCCAAGGTCACGTTATTAGTTTTTGTGTTTAGTTATTTTAAAACTGTCATTAGCAGCTACTTGAAGAAAAACAACAACGAATGAGCAGGTTATAATCTTTACCTAAATAAACTGCTAAAAGAAGGATGTTTCAAAGTTCAATTTTAAGAGACACATCTGCATAGTTACGAGTAGTCAGAAATTATTGACTGACATTTTCCTCATCTCAACATATTTTTAAGTTTCAAAAGCCCATGATTTAACTATATAATAATAGGCATGGATCGCCAAACACCGGCATTGTAAGTGCGGAAAGTCACATCTTCGAAATTGGATTGACATTCAAAACTCAACTTTACAAGAATTTCAATCAACTCTAAATTCCTTTACGTGAAACTCAGTTATCAGAATTCCAACTCGCTTGTTTTCACCGTATCAAAGAATCAAGTTTTCCTTCTGAGATCATTTTTGATGAATAAGCTTTTTGGCTTCATTTCAGAAAGTTAAAAAAAATTGAACGGCGTGAAAGCCCTTTTCTCCACTGAGCAAAGTAAACACGCAAAGCCTTTTGACTTGGATATCCGTTTCATTGATGATTGTCAAATAGAAATGATTGCCTTAATATAGATTATTTGAAAAAAAATAATCTCGACATCAACGACATCAACGATAATAGTTTAAACCTAAAATTGCGTCATTAAAAAGTCTGATATTTTTTTTAAAATCAAGAATATAATCTCTGACACTAGATCTATAGATTAAATGCATGGTAATTCCAGAATTTATCTGGATAAAGGCGGAATAAAACGCAGACAAATGATTCGGAGAAAAATATTCATGACAGGAAAGAAACATATTTTTTTCTAGTCACACAGATCAATTTTTATGATATTAGGAAAGATTCAACAGATCTGTGTCTGGATATAGCAGATTGCGGACTTTTATCATTCTAATTGAGAAATATAGAATTTGGAAGAGACAATTTCTCGGCAAAATACTCAGTAAACGTGGTTTAATTGTGTTTGGTTCTCCTCGACAGATCTTTGCTTATAAAAAAAAAACCCAACTCAAATGCAATGTATCATCTCACATTAGAAAGATATCCTTCTCGGAGAAAGCAATTTTGCAATGATGATAAATTAGAGACTTATCTTTGATTTATCGTCTTTTATTGGAGATTTTTAACGCAATTTCCTTTGGGAATTGCGTTTGTGTATTTGAAATGTCGGGCCTTTCTTTTCGAGGGTTGAACAGCAACTCCTCCTGAACCATACCAGATAGAGGGTTCGGGTCTTTTGCAAATATGTTAAGGAGGTCCCAAGAATGTGCACGGGCCAAAAGAATTACCGGAAAGGTTTACTGGATTTCCTAGAAAATCCAAAAATCCCGAAAAAATATCAGCATTTTGTCATTTCTAGCCAACCATAACTTCTAGAGGGTTGAAACAAACGCCAAACAATAGCTAATAATATGTAGAATAATGTTGGAGGAGGAATTTTTCGACTTACGTAATTTTGGCAGCAATTTGTAGATAACAATTGTTTTGTTTAGTTTCAAAATTATTGATTTCAAATGACTTTTAATGCAATCTAGAATGATAGTTAATGAAGCTTTCCCGCTCTGTGAATGCTAATGTTAGACTGTTGCGCGTTGTGCATTATATTGACACATTCTTGGTGTGATTCTAGAATGATTTCCTTTGAATTAAAAAATAATAATCGGAAATTCACCCCGTATTCCACCAACAAACACAAGTGCCCCAACTACAACAACCGACTTGCTACCATCTGTAGACCACTTCAGTGGTATCGTGTTCAAAACTCTCTTGACATTCTCGTCCTTGACATCATCTTCCCCCAGCACTCCCTCTATTATTTCTAATTTCGCCTAAGGCAAACGGTGACCTTGCCCTTCTCCCCAGCCTCACCGATCAGCGCTTCTCAAGGCTTAAAGAATTTTTCTAAAACATCAATGGCATATTTTAAAAAAAAGTAATCACGAATTTTCCTAAACCTATGGACATTTGAAGATGCGCTGAAAATTGTTTCTTTATCTCCACCCGCCTTTCCTATTTCTATTTTTAAACATTGCCGATTTCATAGTATTGTTTGAGGACCCTCGACCTGGTATCGACTCACAGCCCGATAGTTTCTCATACACTCTCTTTGCTTAACGATGTTAATACACCCAAGTAACCAATCCTCTTTTCGGCTATGGTCATTCCTGATTGTAAACTGAGTGTATTGGTAACAGCGGGACTCAAAAAAAGAATGAACTCCAATCAAATCCGCCCCGTCACTGCAGACTACAAATATGATCGCATGAGAAAACACTTATTGAAAAGGTTGTTCAGAAAGGTTGTGATAGGGTGATCAAACCGATTCACGTAGTTACTTCAACGAGTGCAGGCAGTTTTTCGAGATATTTTCTCTAATTTTTATCTCTTCCCAAAGTTGAGACGACAGAGCTCATAACTAGTACCGAAACTCCGTAACTTCTTGTTTTATAATAAGTATATGCAGCTTTCGGGATATTAAGGATGCTTACAGACTGGAAAACGTTATTATTGATTGTAAAATTCTCATCATCACACCCATTCCATACTCATACATTACTCTTTTCTCTCCGTTGAAATAAACCAAACAATACATTTTATACAGTGCGAATCACGATTTGACTTTAAATACAGACTTTAACATTTTCTGAAAGTCTATTTAATATCCGGTTCTCTGTACAGTGGTTTTAAATCTCCTTGTATTTCCTTCAAACCCTGAAAGTCCGTTGGTCTTTGGTCGTTACATTTACAAAGAAATGTATTGAAGAGACGTTCATCACTTGAGACGATCTTGTTAAAGAGAAAACGTAGCTTTGAAGTTTTAATTAACTTGTCAGCCTAGAAGCAACATTCGATGATGTTAAGTGTGTTGATACGCTGCATCGTTTAGATGTTTGGAAAGATATTAACGTCCGTAGTGTAAATACTCCGCTATTGTGAAAGCCCATGTATTTTTTTAAAGCTCCCCTCACCACCCCAAAGTTTAAATTTAAGAGCCACTTTAATAAAATAACTTTGAATTATATTTTTTTGAAATCAATGGTGCGGGAAATGAGCTTAATGAGGGAGGAAAAATCAATGTGGCTGAAAAAAAGCTTAAAAATGGCTCGTGGTAGTAATGTGAAATAGCTCAGTCTGATGTATCAATATTGTGATTGAGTCTTAGGGCAAGAAACAAAAACTACCTGTAGTTCTGAAGAACAAAAAGGGATCGATATTTATCACTGAAGTTGTCATGACGGGGTAGACATTCCAGACTTACATTTTAATTTAATAAATTTACCACTTCTAGCCGAGATAATTTAAATACAACCAAACGTATTAAAAAATTAAAGTTTCAATCAGTTACATGCTCTTTATTGTAAGGACTTACTTCCAGAGTGCAGGAAAAGACAATTATCTTTTCCTGATATTTTAGCTACCCGCGAACCACAGGAAGTAGTACATTTTTAAACTGAAATAAATTATAAAAAACTTCTTTTATAAGTATCTTTTTGTGGTTTATATTATATTTTATTTTTAACAAAGAAAACAAACAAATGTCAAATTATTGAAGAAGTTTATCCATCAATATTTCACTTTTCATTTCGAAAAAGCTTTTTGAAAATACGATTAGTTAAGTCCAAATTGTAGAGGGAAAGAAAATCTACTCTTACGAGATTTGCATTCTTGACAGGTCTAAAGAGATTCTCGCGGTCCCTTCTTGAAATTAAAGTATTGCCAATAAAAAGGATTACTAAGAAATTGTCAAGGAGTCAGTTTTAAGTGAATTAAGAAACTGAAACATGTTATGTTTGTTATGTTAAAACCTTTACATTGTCTTTTTAAGATAGCCCTAATAAAAATGTCATAGATTTATAGCTATCTCTGTTATGTTAAAACCTTTACATTGTCTTTTTAAGATAGCCCTCATATTCCCTAATGATGTCTTAAAGTTGAGCACTGTTGACAGTTATCGTCATAAGAAGATATCGCAAAATTATCATTTTAATTTAGTTTCAAAATTTCTCAAAAGTGCAACAAGAAACACGCAGCTCGTGGCGGCCACAGACCCCTCCTCCCCTACCCCATTCACAAAACTCAAACCCTTAAAAAGAAAAAAAAATTACTTCAAGAAGAGGTCCAATGAATGTAAGAATTGGTAATTTAAATTAGAGACAGCTCCGGAACTTCGATTTGTTACAATGCGTCTCGTCCAAATGGCACCGGCTGAACCTCGAATGTGTGTCAAATTGGAGAAAACTGTGTCCAGAGATAAGTAAACTTGGTGAGTTTTGATTAGCTTCACGACACCCACGAGCAATTCTCGTGAGGCCCTTGATAAGGAGACGGTGATGAAAGCTCGTGGAAACCCCCGGTCACCGTGTTTCGGGAGCCCCGTCCCTGATCAGACGTTCATTTCCCGTCCACAGACTTGGTTGTAGCAGACGGGAAGTGCTGATGGACAGCGCTACCACCCTGGATGGTATGACACGATGAGGTGTATGCTTCCCCCACCACCCACCTATGTTTTATTTTTTACAAAGTCTGATTAAAGTACTGGTACAGCACTACTGATGGTTCGTTCAGTAAGTACATGTATCAATACATCAAGATTGGAAGGGATTTTTAAAAAAATTCAACCAATTTGAAGAAAAAAATTTTGTGAAAAGATTTGCTGGGGTGAACTGTTTGTGGTGAATCGTGCTAATATAATAGAGATATAAAACTAAAATGTTACCTCACCTTGGTGAGACCTATAATAGAATATAATATGAATCTTATGCATGTATGGGACCCATCCACCAAAGAAGACATTGATTAACTAGAACAAATTCAAAAAAGAGCCGCCAGATTCATTACTGGAGAATATTCAAACTGGCAAATATAACACCAATAGTTAAATCGTTAAAACTTTAAACACTAGAGGACAGAAGAACCAAGAGTAAATTTGTAATTATACATAAAACAATTAATTATAATTTAGAAATACAACACAAAGATAACTTAGTACAACCCTCAGATAGACATGAGGATTAAAAAAAACACCTTCTTATTCCATATGCAAGAACAAACACACAAGTTTTGTTTGTCCCGTCCGGAATTCGGGTTTAGATGGGTTGCCTGAAGAAACCAGGAAAACCAACACTTTATCTTTTTAAAACTCTAGTAAGAATACTGTGTGGTGGCTGTGTAGCGAAGTCAATAGTGTGCTCGCCTCACAAGCTGAGGGGCGTGGGTTCGAGCCCACGAAAAGCCACTATAAAAATATTGAGAAATGACTAACGCTAAGAAAGTCCTCCGCTGACCTGGAGAGGGATGGGCGCCAGTGTCTATTATGCCCGAGAATGTTCTAATGGAAATATTATAATCCTCTACGACCTCGAAAAAAAGAGGTTATGGGACTTTAAAAAAAAAAAAAAAGTAAGAATACAGGATTGGTCACAAACCATAAATAAGCGAAGGACGCAATAATCATATATAATGAAGGAGCGTCTTTAAGAGATAAGATAGCATAAGGGTTAGCAATCTCATTGGCTCACTGGCAGTGTTCAGAATGTTAATGTTTGATTAACAACCGGTGTAAATAGTTTAACTAGTTTAGCCATTATAAAAAGTAACACGGTCGTCGGTCGGAGATTTAAGTAATAATTAATGTAATCTGTTTTTCCAAAACGTAGAAGTTGGAATATACGTGAATCTAGAATGCTATAGAGAAACGTATGCGTTCTCTGATGTCCACAAGTAAGTAGAATGGATTTATAAATTTTGTGTAATAAGACATCCACGCGGAAAACGGATTTGTGAATTTTGTGTAATAAGACATCCACGCAGAAGACGGATCTATAAATTTTGTGTAATAAGACATCCACGCGGAAGACGGATTTATACATTTTGTGTAATAAGACATCCACGCAGAAGACGGATTTGTGAGTAAACGTAGTCTACAAGCTCAAACAAGCCAACTTTCACGTTGGAACGAACGATTGTCAATTACCCAACATGTTTGTAAACATTTGATATCGACATAATTTGGGTAAAAAAAAAGCATCTAGCTGGTTGATTTATTAGCAACATCTTTCAATTTCGGAGTATTGCTCTCTAAGTGTTTGAACCTGCATCCATCTTGTAATTCATCAAGCAGACTGCACTCCTTTATTACGAGGATAGAGATCGAAGTCAAATCTGCCAGAGGACCGACTTGCGATGCCATTCACTGCACGTTCAGATGAAGAACGCCTTTTTAAAAATCTAGTTTTTTAAAAATATATCTTTAACCCGTTTTCTTTTTTTTTTTTTTTTTTTTTTTTTGTGGGGGGGGGGGGGGGGTCCGTTTATAGATTCGAAAGAGTTTCCATGTTTCGCCCTGAAAAAGAAGGGAAATAAGAAAATTGAAATTAACTTTTGCCATTGTCGTTTTGTTTCCCCTGGGCTTTATCAGACGTATTGAACTGTATTTTTTAAATAGAGAAATTACTTTTCTTTCCACGAATAATAGGTTAACATGACCCTGTGGGGCTGTACGTGAGGGGTGAAACTATGATAAAGTTGTGACGGGTGGGGTGTTACGTGAGGGATAACACCATGATAAAGTTGTGACGTGTGGGGTGGACGTGAGGGGTGACACTATGAAACAGTTATGACGTGTGGTGTGACACCATGATAAAGTTGTGACGAGTGGGGTGTTACGTGAGGGATAACGTTATAATAAAGTTGTGACGTGTGGGGTGGACGTGAGGGGTGACACTATAAAACAGTTATGACGTGTGGCGTGACACCATGATAAAGTTGTAACGTGAGGGGTGGACGTGAGGGTTTACACTATGATAAAGTTGTGACGTGAGTGGTGGACGTGAGGGGTTACACTATGATAAAGTTGTGACGTGAGGGGTGGACGTGAGGGGTTACACTATGAAACAGTTATGACGTGTGGCGTGACACCATGATAAAGTTGTGACATGTGAGGTGGACGTGAGGGGTAACACCATGATAAAATTGAGACGTGAGGGGTGGACGTGAGGGGTGACACTATGATAAAATTGAGACGTGTGGGGTGACACCATGATACAGTTGTGACGTGAGGGGTGAACGTGAGGGGTGACACTATGAAACAGTTATGACGTGTGGCGTGACACCATGATAAAGTTGTAACGTGAGGGGTGGACATGAGGGTTTACACTATGATAAAGTTGTGACGTGAGTGGTGGACGTGAGGGGTTACACTATGATAAAGTTGTGACGTGAGTGGTGGATGTGAGGGGTTACACTATGATAAAGTTGTGACGTGAGGGGTGGACGTGAGGGGTTACACTATGAAACAGTTATGACGTGTGGCGTGACACCATGATAAAGTTGTGACGTGTGAGGTGGACGTGAGGGGTAACACCATGATAAAATTGAGACGTGAGGGGTGGACGTGAGGGGTGACACTATGATAAAATTGAGACGTGTGGGGTGACACCATGATACAGTTGTGACGTGAGGGGTGATACCATGATAAAGTTGTGACGTGTGGGGTGACACCATGATAAAGTTGTGACGTGTGGGGTGACACCATGATAAAGTTGTGACGTGGGGGGTGACACCATGATAAAGATGTTGCGTGTGGGGTTACACCATGATAAAGTTGTGACGTGTGGGGTGACACCATGATAAAGATGTGACGTGTGGGGTGACACCATGATAAAGTTGTGACATGTGGGGTGACACTTTGATAAAGTTGTGACGTGTTAGTCATTATTCAATCCCATTCACTTATTCCTAGGTTTAACTCAACTTCTCCCATCCAATGACCCCTCTGGTTCAACAATTTCTCGGATAACAAATGTTCACTATAAGGTTTTAGTATCGGTGTGCAAAGTGAAAATTCTTGTGCTCAAATTTGCACGACATCTATTTTTGTGCGATACTTTACAAAATTGGCTGCGCGGTAAATTTAAACTGTTGCGCGGCGACGGTCATATGTATGTGTTGTCGCGCAGTTTAAAATGAACATTGATGTTTAGAAATCTCTCACAGTCACCGATACCCAAGATTCACCTTCCTCGGACACATAACCTCGTCATTCCATTATCCGTGGGATACACCGATTCCTATGATACAATGAATTTACGGCTTAACAAATAGTTGACACGTTTTAAAGGTGCACATTTCGGTCATGCCATTTGTTCGTCGTTGTCTTTGAATCGTTTTCATGTATAAATCAAGTTATAGTTTATATATAAAAAAATAATTTAAAAAAAAATAAAAATAAGACACACACACACGCACACGCACACAAAGCACGGACCCAAAATATGGCTTTTGGTAAGAAACTATTTCAACTGTGAAAATAAATTAGGAAAAAGTGTTTTTCCTAAACAGAATCCGATATCCACCAAAAATAAATAAATAATAAACATATTTGCCATTAAACCGCCGCGTTTATTATTCATTAAAAAGGGCATGAATGAGGGGAAAATGTTTTCTTCATGCACTTGGCTCACAAATTTTGTTCTCATAATTAACAGGAAATGGCAACGGAAGGGATACGATTCATCTTATAAAAAATAAAATCTTCGGCTAATAAAAAAAAATGGCTTCACTTTTTTTTTTGGTTAAACTGCAAGTAAAGAAATTTCAATAACGAATTTAATCACATACTGGACGCATGATAATATATTTTTTTTAAAGCGCACTAAGATTAGTCTAATTTCACACCAATGAGGACTTTTGACGCAATTTGGCGTGATAGTTTTTCCCCACAAAGTTCCCCCGGGGCACGCTGTAGAGAAAGGATGTTGGGCCGGAGCAACGCCATGTGGAAATGCGATAATAAGGATGGGATTAGAGGATTTTTTGGTGAGCTTTCAGACAGCGTATTTATTTGGTTAAAAAATGAAGCGATACTTTTGCGCAGCGCATGCACGTGCCGATGCGATTTTCATTGAAACTTTATTAAATTTAATTTCTTTCTTGTGACTAGATATCTGGAACACAGTCGCGGTGAAGCTACACAATTAGATGTACCTTAAATTGGATAATTTAAAAGCAGGAGAATACTTAATAAAATCGGACGCTAAACAAATTGAATTAAACGTCATAAAGAATTTCTGAAACTCATTTATCGGAAGAATTCACATGTGGTGTCTCACGCTTGATATTAATTATTATTTTTATAGCATTGTTTTAATTTTATTTAATGAAGATCAGGATAAATAAAACAACGTATCGAAAAAGAGAATGGTTCATTTAGAGGGGGGGGGGCAATTTGATAAAAGGCGATTGGAGCACAACGGCTTGTCACGACAGATTAATTGAGACCGGAATTTCGCAAACAAAATCTGAGTTTCATTAAAATAAAACAGGTAATTACCGCAATTTATATTTTTCAGAGAATAAGTTGGGCGACCAGAGAAGCCGCGCTAATTGTATTGGTAGTGCGTGGTGTAATAACCTGATGCATCCGTGCGCGGGCTATGATCTAGTGCCGGAACCGATGAGAGAGGAAGGGTGAAGCTAAGTATGAAATTTCACTAATTTAAAAAATATATAATTGAGAAACGAAATAAATGAGTTAAAGGGTTGGGGGTGGGGGGTGGGAGGAGATGGTCCTAAAAATAAAGTTGAAGAGAAAGATTCCAATACAGAAAGTCGAAGGTTATTTATGATTCGCACTCTTCTAACCCTAATTGGTGATTGGTTAATTTTGTCATTATCTATCTATCTATCCATTTAATGATTCGTCTTGAAATAACCCCAACAGGTCATCAGGAACACAGCTATTTCTAGACGATCGCTTGGCTAATTCGATACATGTCCTCTTCGGGGGATGCGCTGGAAACAATCGGTTTTTTAAATTTAAATGCAGTTCTTGTAATTGTGTTGTCTTGTGTGGTGATTAAAGAAATTCCGCGAGAGAATTTTAAAAACAAAATTGGGATATTTTCGGATAATGTTTTGGATGCGATTGAAACAAAATATTAATTTTTGTTTAAAATTGCAGTTCTAAATCTTGTTTTTTAGTTTGGGGGATTAAAGACAATCCGCGGGGGAATTAATTTAAAATATACACACATTGATATTATTTTAAAAACTAAGACTAAGCACTTGTGAACAAAATGGGGGTGGGGGTGAGGTGGGGTGAGACTGCAATCAGGCTTATAAAAAAAGTAAATGGAAACGAGGTAAACAGGGTAAGGGTTAGCCTGACAGGACGTAACAAAACAGCGAACGTTTCCGCACAGAGCCTTCTTCGGCGAACAAACAATACACAAATAAAAGGAATAAAAAATAAAAACTTAGCTGCGGTGAAATCCAAAGAGTCAATGACTTTCATTGTTTTGTTACGTCCTGTCAGGCTAACTAACCCTTCCCTGTGTACGTCTCTTCTATTGACTAAGCACTAGGGTTGGTCAAAGCAGAAAAATGACTACCGTATTTATTTCAAATATCTTTTAAAACCATTTGAGAGCCTTACATAACATTAATGACGTGTTTATGTCAAGCTAATATTTAAAAAAAAAATATTTCTTGTGAGTAAAAAAAAAAAATCATTAGACAAATAGACTAGACTCTACATGATTGATTCTGTTTGTGTTTACACAACACCACGTTTGAAATATAATAGCGTATTAAAAACAGGGTAAAGTTTGTAAGGAAAGCTTTCATATTGGAACAAGATCGCATTCTGACAGCCGAGTTTCTATACTATGAGCGGCATTTTTAACATCACTTCAAACACTTTTAACCAATTTTTTAAAATGTTAAATAAAATCCAACAAGATACTGAATAAGTTTGGGGAAGACTTAGTTAGTGGGTTTGCCGATAACAAGTCAGTTAATCAGTAATATTTAGTTTTAAGGCCACTGTGTTTAAAACGTAAACAAATATCAGAAGAACTGACAAAATAAAGATCATTTTCCGAATATTGCCTACTAGGAATATATATATATATATAAGTGCTGCGGAAATTAACGATTAATTTCTCGATTAATCGGTAAAAAATGTCTCTTCCTTTCAACTGTTTCGTCTTAGAACATTCTACCACCATTTTTACTTGGCTAGGAGTATTACTTACTAGGATTGTACAACAGGGGGACACAAGGGATGAAAGGGAAAAGTGGTGGAAGCGTGTCAAATTACAAAATGATGAACTCGTTTTTATAACAACAACAAAAAAGTTTATTTAGTTATTTTTTTCCAGTTTACTTTGGAGGTGCTAAATGGTTCTTGAACGTGCCCGGCAGTGCGTGGTACTTGTGCATTGTGAGGCCATGGTGATGTAGTAATGCATATAAAGGGCGGTCCATAAATGACGCGAATTTGGCCGATTACCCCCGCTCCTCGTAACACATCCACACACGCAGTCACATCCCTCCCCCCGCCCTTCATCCCCGTGAAAAAACGTATTTTCTATTTGAAAATGAGCATGCTTCAAATTACTTATTTGTAATTAATGTATTTAGTGTAAGGCTCCACTCTGATATCGTAACACACATGAAGTCATTTAAAACGCCATTTAATGACTTGTAAGCAATCAAATATTCAAGGGGAGATTTTATTTCAAGTCACTCATTTTATGTGACGTAACTTTTCTTAAACACCCTTCCCCCAACATCAAACATCGTCACAAATGTGTACTCCCTCCCTCCCCCACCCTTTAGACGCTTGACGTCATTTTTGGACGGCCCCAGCAGTAAATGTCAGTGCGATGCTAGGCAAGACGTGTTAGAGGATATTCTTGTGGCCCAATTTCAAATTTCGTTATAAAAGCTATATTTCAAACAAACATTTTTAACCTACTTCGACATGATGACGGTGGGTGGGTTTAGAAGAACTAAAAGCTGCGGTTTCGGATAACATCAATCGACATTTCTTCTATTTGATTTTTTCAACAAATCTTTAAACTAATTTAAAAATAACAAATACTAATGAGCAAGTTTGAAAGTACATTTGAAACCAATACTTATTTGTAACCAGATATAAGTCTATGATGCGAGTGTAAGGTAGCTTAGTTAATGGATAAAAGGTTAACGAAAAATGTGTACGAGTAATAATGTCGTGGGCGGGACGGGATCATAATTCCACGATGGCTTTTGCTTACCTAGGGGATGCAAGGGGGTTGGGGGGGGGCGATCCACTGGTAGTCTTTCATAAATAATAGAAGTAGCATGTGTTAATTTTGGGGTTCACTATTCAGAGTAACCTCCCAGACAGCACTTTGCAGGTACGCCCCTGCGGTTCATATTTAAAAAAATAGTTTGTCGGGGGAAGCAATTTTAGCGGATTATCTTATTTATTCATTAATTTTTTTTAAGGGTAATAACCTCTAACTAAATCTCTATTGAAAATTATGTAAATTTTAATAGAAAGAAGGATCAATCCATGATTCCCAGGACGGACCAAAGAGTTTTCTTATTAATTAACAACAATATCAGTGCTTCCATTTACCCCCGACTATCAGGCGAGAAAGCCTCGAGATTTTCAGTGTTGTCCATCTTCTCAATTTTACAGGGCGTGGAGAGTTCCTTGAAATTTACTGAGATGGTTCAATGGCTGAGCGGCCTGCTCGAGACAAAATGAGCGAAAAGTTGATATTAGCCTTAAATACACTTAGCGACCGATAAAATAAATTGGTTTAGGCAGAGAGCTGAGCTGGAAGGACGAAGAATTGGAGGCAACGAAAGTTGATGGAAATGTCACCAGACAGAACAATGGCTACGGCTACAAGGGATTAGCTAAACGATGGAAATTTTAATGATGGTTGAGTGGGCTGGGGTGGGTGGTGTTGGGAGTGTAGACAGGGGTGTGGGGTAAGTATAGTATATAGACCTAGATGTGGGGGGTGGCATAGACAGAGTTGCTTAGCATAGACTATAGACAAAAATGTGGGTGTAGTATAGACTAAAGACAGAGTTGTGATATAGTATATACTTAAAAAGGATATGTGGTATAGTATAGATTTTTTATAGAGATGTGATGTAGATCAGAACAAGGAGTGGTGGTAGTTTAAATGGGGATGTAGGTTAAAGGGTGAAAATTGATACATGGTCATTTTGTTGTTTAGAATATATATGTACATATATATATATATGCACGTTATATTCGTTGACTGGTAGTAAAAAAATATGGTGAAATATTTTGATGGGCAATAGATTTATGATCAAACACTTTACGAAAATTATTCAAACGTTTTTTTCAAACTCATATTTCTATTACGATAGTTTGAAAAAAACAACAACAACATATTTTTGGTGGAGGAGGTTGGGGTATGGGGGAAAGCCAGAAGGCTCTGGCCTAATTGTCGTATGTTTAAGAAATAAAATCCTTTTGTAACGATTCATTCAAAATATAAAATACACGACACAAACGAATTGCATGATCAAAAAAAAAAATATTTAAAAAAAAAATAATTTAAAAATAAATAAATAAATGTAAGCTCTATTAATAGTAAAAGACCAATTACACAAGTAGATATCTTTCGGCATATGCCTTCATCAGTTCAAAAAACTTAAACAAGTATTAAAATTAAATAAGGTACGCGTCACGTGTTCATATAACTGTATAAAACAACAGATTCCTCGCGAATCGCTCTTCTACCCAGTGAAGCCTTGTGTTCCGCTGCGTGAATATTCTTAACGACGCTTAAAGTACAGGTGACACAACAGCGATGGTCCCGCTGGATAAAATTAGACAACGTAATCACTTGGTTGAGATTGTTAGCGTCCGCCCTTAAAAAAGGGAAAACCACAAAATGTATACTCACCATCCGTCCTGTGAGCCAAGTCCCCCAACTTTTGTAAACACGCCTCTGCATTCTTGAAGCCGGAGTACTTCTGCATCACGTTGGAGATGTTCACATTGGCGAAGTTCTGTGGACGGAGGTCAAAGGTCAACGTGTTGTCATCAAGCAGAGGGATAAACGGTCAAGCATTGCCTTACACTTCCTTAAAATACGTGCGGCAATGAGCACAGATACGGAAACTCGGAGCCGTAACAAAGTGCAAGAGCATTAAAAAAACCAACTTGGCTTATGATACTGTGTTTTGTTCATAAGTCTATGAGCAGCATCTGTCTCCCATTCCCACCAAAACACAATCAGTTAAAAACAAGTGACCAGACAAAGCTAAATAAAAAGAGGTTCTATGTGCCAAACGAGGAAATCAAATTTTAACAAATAGCGGTTAACGCATAACGCTACGACTATTCCTTAATTGTATAACACGTCCGTCAATTAAACCATATTCACCGGGAGTCTGTAAACTATTTTCACTACAGTAATAAGTTTAAAAACTGCTTGATCACTTCACATTAATCCTCAACAGCTTGGATATTGAAATCTACCTTTAAAAAAAGCGTCACCAGCGATGGCGTCAAGAGATTCAATTCAACATGTCAATCAATTCATTTAGTTTCCTGGGTTCACTTAAAGTAAAGTGTTGCTGCTTGTCACACGTCGTACGGCGACCCTACGACACCCTCCACCCTTTTTCCCCCAGCTCTTCCTCCCCCCCACCCCTATCTCTTGCCCAGACACAACTAAAACTTGAGCGGTGCTAAAGACATTGCTGATTGTGTTTCTTTCTCCGATTTTGAACCAGCAAATTGTTGTAAGAATTCAATGACTCCAGCAGGGCTCATGTGAAGCTTGTCCAAGTGTTGATGTGAATCGCTCTGTGTAAGAGGAGGACACGGCTGACGGCGCGGGGAAGCTAAACACTAGCGTCCGAACAATACAAAACATTGACGGGTCTGCACTAACTAGCGTGGGTAGGAGGGCCGAACTGTTAGATTGATTTTATCTATAACAAAACCCCACTTGAACGTGTCTTTATTCTTGTATTAAAAAAAAAAATAACGACACGTTGTTATCATGTCACCAGGTAAAATGATAACATATTCAGGTGGTCAAGTGTAGCACGTCTATTTTTTCAGTATGTTGGCGTTTATTTAAAATTTCCACATCAGTGAGTAACAGAGTTAATTTTGAACACATTTTTGTAAAATTGTTTGAAATGTGGTGCCTCTATTTGGCTGGAGAAATAAAATTTAACATTCATAAAAAATTGATTTTTATGACGTGAAATTGATGACGAAATTCCTTTTTACTTGTGTTTATTTATATAGATGACTTCTAAGAAAGTGTTTATATGGTATATTGATGTATTCTATCATATATATAGCTCGTGGTTAAAGATTTTGATCATACAGATTGACACTCATTCAATGAGCTATTTTTTTAAAGAACCCGTAGAGATGCAGTTCCTTAATCTTTAAGCTATAAACGAAGATTATGTCTACATAATTATCCACTTGAACCCCACCCTTCACTCCGGCCTCACATGTCAAAGTATCGTGAATGTTAGCCGACTAAGATTAATTCTTGTAAATAACTTACCGGAGTGTCAAACAAGACTGTTCTGTTTTCCTGAAAAGAGATTAAAAAAAAATTATTCTAACAAATTAGAATAAAAAAACCCAATTAAAAAAACAAACAATTAAACAAAAACAGTTATGCATAGAGAGGTTAGACCAGTCTATGAGCCATCGCATATTTCTTAACCTGTCATAAATAAGTTCAGTTTATTTCAACCAATGCTCCTAAAGACACCCACATTTCCTTACTTGATTTTAATGTTTATCTGAGGGAACACACATAACCGATGACCCTTGTTTTGTTATATGACTTAAAAGTTCTTTGAATTTTACAATGAAAGAGAAACATATCTTGTCATATTCACCGAAAGTTCTTTGAATTTTACAAGGAAAGAGAAACATATCTTGTCATATTCACCGAAAAAAGAAAATATTTAATTTTAACAATGACTCATAAGAAGGTGGTCTACGCTTCGATGGATATCGTTTGTTAAGTTTGTCTGATAGGGAAGTTAGGCGCGTTCCATTCGTGTATAATAAACACCAACACCAAAGAAAACAATTCAAAGAACAACTCAATAATTCTATTCACGAGAAAAGCATTTGACAGAAAATTTTAGAAACGCTTAATGAAGTCGTTAAAAATTCTCTGATATTTTGTCTTTAGGAAAACCTAAACGTGTGGAATTTTGGTGAAATTATTCTGAGTTTTAACCTATTCCTGAAATTTACGATAGAAAATGGAAAACAGAATTGAGGGAGCATAAGCCAAATCAGTTATAGAATTTAGCACTATCTCTCTAAAATATTGATCAAAATACTTTGTAGATAAGATATATCTATTGTGGTACCAATAATAGTATAATTTTTTTTTCTTTTCTTCTCCAAAATATAACTTGACATATCGTCATTCCATCATCGTAAAGGTTGCAGTGGAATTTGAAACATGCTTTCCTATTATTATTATTAGGGCCCAATCATTATTCACGTGATTTCATGATGCGTTGGTTTAATTTCACCAATTATATGCCTGCAATTTTCTCGCCCACTTAAAACTTGATAACTTGTTTTTAGCGTATTTTCAGACACGTTCAGAGTCCATTATTGTTATTATGAATTTTTTCCCCAGTGTGCTTTAAGATTTGGATTGTAAATTCGATTGCAACGTGCTTGTCCCAATAGGAATATTCTGAATATAGATGGCGAATAAATTTTCTACCGCCAAAGCCAGATTATAACTTGGTTTGACATATTCTCTTTGCAAATTCATCACTCTTATTTTGTAAGTGATTTTTTGGAAACACGTTTAAAATACACGTTTATCTCGTAAAGCCTTGCAGCAATCTTTGATTTTTTTAAAGAAAACACGTGTGATATCTTTGTTTAAGTTTGAAGTTTAAAACATTTACAATTAAAAATGAGTTTGCTTTATTTAATACCAAATGACGAGTTAAAAAAAAAAAAGAAACCAGTTGGTGTACTTTAAGTCAATAACTACTAACTTTAATTCTTATTTAATTTGGGCGGCTGGAAAGCGAAGTCAATGGTGCGCACGCCTCACAAGCTGAGGGGTGTGGGAACGAGCCTACACAAAGCCACAATAAAACACGATGAATAAATAACGCTAAGAAAGCCCTCCTCTGACCTGAAAGGGAGTCGGGGCACCCACAAGTTCTACCAAGCCCGCAATAAGCTATAATGGAAACATCAGGATCCCTTTTGACCACCAGTTATGGGACCAAAAAATAATTTAATTTTAAAAAAAGCTAAACACATTTTTTTAAAAATATCGCTATTGTTTTGTTATTATCAACACACTTTATACAGACAGAAATAAATGAATCGCGATCATGGCATGGCGACTTTGGCAAGCAATCATATAAAAGATCTTTTAATGACCTAAGTATTGAAAAAAGCAGCCTTGTTTTTTTTTTTTTTGATTACCTAAGTAGTGGTAGCATCGGCCTTATTTGGGTTAGTTTTTCATTGTTGGTAAATAAAATATTAAGTTGCGAAAAAAAACCTACACGAAATGTTTTTCGTAACCCAGAAGCGATCTTCTTAAAATTAATGACATAAAAATTGCATACACTTTATGACCCCCTCCCATGATTAAAGTGGGGACTTGGCCTGTAACTGTGATCCACATAAATTAAGTTAAGTTTTAATAGGTTAGAAAATATCTTTGCCATGTTTTACAGACAAACACGTATTTAAATGTATATATTTATAGAAGTAGAGAGAAACAATGCGAAATTTACATTCAGTTTTAACTAAGATAGATATTTGCTTGTATCGCATGTTACACAATTAGATAAATATACATAAGGATTACTTAACAAATAAAATCAATTTCTAAAAAAAAATCGATGTTCATTGCTATTGGGGTTAAACAGATTGTTTATAGGAATCTTAGTGCACAGTTTGTTATAAAATTGTAATGGACTTCAAATGTTTTAAAATATTATAGAGGAATTCACCACATAAAATCAGAGGAAATTGCCACATCACGTCATTGGAATTCGCTACATCACATCAGAGGAATTCGCCACAGCATACCTTAACGCAGGTTGCAAAGATAAAAACTCGGACGGATTAACTGATCTCAAACTGCTATTTCAAGGCACATCGAATATGGTAGAGACATGTCCGCCAGGTGAGTTCTAATGTCATTATTTTGATTGTTGGGGCGCGGTGGTCAAAGTGTTAGTGCGCTGCGGTACAAAAACAATTCTAAAATAAAAATTGGTCACGGGTTCAAACCCCGGTTCTGGCACCCCTACGGGTAGATGATGCTCGTTAAAACCTTGGCTGGTAGTTCATCTAGGAGAAGGAAACTCCGACTACAAATCCTCCGCTGCTATACCTGCCTTGCGGGAAAGGCTAAGGGAGTAAACCCTGAAAGAAAATCAGGAATTGGAGCACCTACAGGCGGTCTATACATAAGACTTATGTACATACCGGCAGCTCCTGCGACGCCAATGGCAGCCAAGCTGCATCGACGCAAGTCGTTCCCTTGGTTACACCATTGACGTGGAGAGGGGGGATATGCTGTATGGGCAGCAGCTAATTCTCCATAATACCCGCCCAGGCTTGCATCACCTCTGGAGAGGACACTCCAGCGTCGCCGCAAGGTGTCGACAAAACACGGGAAGCAGCAGTTACCGGTTATAAGCCAAAGCTCAATTGACGTAGAGCTAGGCGCCAGGGGCTGCTTCCGACGGTGGGAGAGACTACCAATGTCTCACTGGACAGCTACCGCCCGCCTCAAACTGGGCAGCCCCCAGTCAAATAGGTGCTATCCCGTCATGGCCTGCCTTCTCCACTGGGTGCGTGGAGATTAGAGTACCACTCAACAAGTGGGCCCTGCACCAAGAAATACAAAAAAGAAAAAGAAGACCCCAGCTCTTCGAATCGCTAGCTGGAACGTGAGGACTATGTGTCCCGGCATCACTGATGATCTGCAGTCCATAAACGACACACGGAAGACAGGAATAATCGATAGAGAACTTAAAAGGCTAAAGATTGACATAGCATGCCTTCAGGAGACCAGGCTCCCAGACAACGGTTCACTCAAAGAGGCCAATTACACCTTCTTCTGGCAAGGCAGACCAAAAGACGAACCTAGACAGCATGGTGTGGGTTTCGCTGTTAAAAACACTCTTCTACCATCCATTGAACCACCGTCATCAGGCACGGAGAGGATCCTCACTCTAAGACTCAGAACAACTGCGGGCCCAGCAAACATTCTTAGTGTGTATGCCCCAACACTCTATTCAACTCCGGAAGAGAAGGACCAGTTCTATGGAGCGTTAGACCAGGCAATAGCCGGCATCCACAAAGACGAGGCAATCTATCTCCTAGGAGATTTCAATGCTAGAGTGGGGAGCGACCACGAAGCCTGGCCCACCTGCCTTGGACTATTTGGAAGAGGAAAGTTAAATGAAAATGGACAAAGGCTTCTGGAATTGTGCTGCTCACGAGGCTTGTGTGTGACCAACACTTTCTTCAAGTGCAAGGATATACATCAAGTATCTTGGAGACACCCTCGATCCCACCAATGGCACCAGCTGGACCTCATTATCACCAGGCGTGCACAACTAGCTAGCGTCCTACTCACTCGCAGCTATCACAGTGCCGACTGTGACACGGATCATTCCCTTGTCGCCAGCAAAGTACGAATAATGAGGAAAAACTCGTACCACACAAAGAAAAAGGGAAGTCCACGCATCAATACCTCCTGCATGAAAGACCCTGCGATAGCGCAGCTGTTCAAAGACAAGGTGAAGGAAAGTCTCTCAAAGATGTCCCCATGCGTCACCATTGACTCCAAATGGACGCAACTGAGAGACACAATCTATACATCCGCAATACAAGCCTTTGGCAAAAAATCTCACAAAAACACGGACTGGTTTGATGAACATTGGGACGAGATGAAACCCGTCACTGAAGCAAAAAGGAAAGCTCTTATGGCTTACAAGGAAAAGCCTACACCTGACAATTTGCATGCTTTAAAAACAGCTAAGTCACTTGCCCAAAAGGTTGCACGTAAATGTGTCAATACCTACTGGCTTAAGCTCTGTTCCAGTATACAATCAGCTGCAGACATGGGCAATGCAAAAGTCATGTACGAAAACATCAAAAAGGCAACGGGCCCCTTGACGTCAAAAGCTGCTCCCCTAAAGTCCAAAAATGGAGAAATTATTCAAGACCAGGCAGCACAGCTAAAACGGTGGGTTGAGCATTATCTGGAATTGTATTCAACAGTTACCACAGTCTCCAGCACCGCTCTAGATGACATCCCAGATATGCCACTCATGGAAGAACTTGATGTCGTGCCCACACAGGAAGAGCTGAGCAAAGCAATTGACAGTCTAGCTTGTGGAAAAGCGCCTGGGAATGATGGAATACCACCAGAGGTTCTAAAGAGTGGCAAGACAGCTTTACTCCAACCATTGCACGAGATTCTGTCCCTCTGCTGGGAACAGGGCTACATCCCCCAAGACCTAAAGGATGCAAATATAGTGACACTATATAAAAACAAAGGTGATAGGAGTGATTGCAATAATTATCGCGGCATTTCACTCCTTAGTATTGTAGGAAAGACCTTTGCCCGCGTTATACTAAAACGTTTACAAAGCCTAGCATCCCGCGTCTATCCAGAATCTCAGTGTGGTTTCCGGTCCGGTCGGTCTACCATAGACATGGTGTTCTCCATACGACAGCTCCAGGAAAAATGCAGAGAGCAGCAGATGCCACTATACATTGCATTTGTGGACCTTACAAAAGCCTTCGACTTAGTCAGTCGCAACGGGCTATTCCAAATACTGGCAAAAATTGGATGTCCCCCTCACCTACTTGCCATCATCAGACAGTTCCATGAAAATATGCTTGGCACAGTACAGTTCGATGGAGCTAAGTCAGAGGCCTTCCCTGTCAGCAGCGGAGTTAAACAAGGTTGTGTACTCGCACCAACACTCTTCGCAATATTCTTCTCTGTACTTCTTCGATACGCATTCAAGGATAGCAGTGAGGGAATCTGGTTACATACCAGAGCTGATGGAGGACTTTTCAACACTGCCCGCCTCCGAGCCAAGACCAAAACGACGGATGTCCTAATTCGAGAGCTACTATTTGCGGATGATGCGGCACTAACAGCACATACAGAATCTGGTTTGCAACAACTCGTGTCAAGCTTCTCCAATGCCTGCAAAGAATTTGGTCTGCAAATCAGCTTGAAAAAGACAAACATCATGGCCCAAGACACTCGACCTCCTCCTACCATAAATATCGATAATGAAAACTTGGAGGTTGTGGACAGCTTCACCTACTTGGGATCCAAGGTCTCCAATACACTGTCCATTGAAGAAGAAATAAACAGCAGAATTGGCAAGGCAGCCGCAACAATGGCTAAACTAAATAAGCGGGTCTGGCAAAACACCAAGCTAACGGAGAAAACCAAACTGTGCGTCTATCGAGCCTGTGTCATCAGTACACTACTATATGGGAGCGAGACATGGACCACTTATACATCACAAGAGCGTAAGCTTAACAGCTTCCATTTGAGATGCTTGCGCCGCATCCTTGGTATTAAATGGCAAGAAAAAGTGCCTAATAGTGAGGTACTAACGCGTGCCAATACCCAAAGCATGTTCTCAATTCTTAGTGAAAGACGCCTGAGGTGGCTAGGACATGTCAAAAGAATGAGCCCCGGCCGCATCCCGAAGGACCTCCTATATGGTGAACTTGCTTCAGGAAAGAGGAAAACAGGTCGCCCACGATTGCGATTTAAAGATGTCTGTCAAAGGGACATGAAAGCAGCCAAAATACATACAAGTGACTGGGAGTGTAAGGCAGAAGACCGATCTACGTGGCGCACAGTTGTCAAAGAGGGCGTCATAGTAGCCGAGGAGCGAAGAATGGAGGAGGCTGCAGACAGAAGAGCTAGGAGAAAGGCCAAAACATTTGGAAGCACAGAACTCGTGTGTAAAAACTGTGGCAAAGACTGTCACTCAAGGATAGGACTGCACAGTCACGCGAGGAAATGCAACCCAACCCAACGGTGATGCACCATCGTCTCGCGAGACGGAAGGATGCCGGAATGCCGGAAAAATTTTGATTGTTTTAAAAAAATCTGTGTGGAAAAGTTGCACGGTTAAAAGCCATGCCGCAACGTCCAAAGCTCAAGCAAAACCAACTGAGCGTGAGTTTTAAAGACGGTTTTTGAGAAATCACAATGATGCTTTGGACTTAAATAAATAAAACTACACACACTCACACAAAAAAAAAATTCGGTATTTTCGTTTAGACATTTGGGCGTGGAATTGTTTGCCTGAACAAATAGGAAAGTCGCCTACCATCAAGCTATTTTTGAAAATTTATTCAACTCCCCCTTGTTACAAATCTCGGACCCCCCCCCCCCCC